>JAHBCN010001135.1:130068-179461 GCA_019359885.1 Listronotus oregonensis
TACTTTTTTAAATTGAGCGAGATATTTCAGTTTTTTAATTTTTGCTATAGTAGGCCATGCAAACATGTCAACTATCAAATAATGTAATTAAATTACAAATTTTATATTTATGAACATATTATAATAAAAAAATTGGCCTAAAAATTAAACGAGTTTAAATAAAACCAGAACCTAGGGAAAAAAACTTAATTCAAAGTAGATGTTCAAAGTTGGCTCCTTTTCCCCCTAATACATAATAAACCCTTTTATTCACTGCATTACAAGGTTTTATTAGTTCAACAGGTTAACGCACCAAAAGCTTGCCAGTCGCTACTTGCAACTCTTTCCGTGTTTCGATAGTTTTCCTTTAAAAACTGTATCCTTCAATCTTCCCCATAAAAAAATCTCATGGTGTTAAGTCGCAGGACCTGCAGGCCATAATGATCCTCTAGTACCAATCAATTTCGAAAATGATCTAGTAATAGCAAATCGGGCGCGCCATTTCGGCAAAAAAATTCCCCCTATCCTCGACGTAACAATGGCTACCAATGGCTTAGGGGGGGGATATCCCGTGGGAAGTATCGACAAGAATCACTCAGCGATCACAGCTACATAACCTTGAGTTAATTGAAAAAACAAAATCTAACTGGGATAAAAAAAAAAAATAAAGGATGGCGGAAGGAAACTTGACAAAGCTAAATTGAACCAAGCGATGACGGAAGTTAGAGAGGGGGGTGCCCCATCCGCAGACTATTTCTCTCAAAACTAACGATATATTAATAAACCATCCTAGAAGGAAAAGTAACGCAAGAGGAAAGCCAATGTATTGGTGGAACGAAGATATTGCCGAGAGCCGAAAAGAATGCATCCGTCGGAGAGTATGCAAAAGAGGCGTACGGAAACCCCAGAGACAATAAAGACAACTCCTCTGGGAAGATTACGGGGAAGCGAAAAAAATCAAAGGGACAACATCAAAGCTAAAAAAGAACATGCTGGAAGGAGTTATGCAACCACCTAGACAAAGATTTTGGGGAGACGGCTACAAAATTGTCATGAAAGGAATGATAGGATCCCCCAAAACCGCAGATGGACATGAAAACGATGGAGAGGGTCGTCGACCATCTCTTCCCAGTACATGAACCGGGAGATGGACTCCGGACAAGGAATTTACAGACTTTACAATAAAGAGCAAAAAACCGCATGCGACAAGATAAAAGTTAAAAAGGCCCCAGGCCCAGGAAATATCCCTCTGAAATTCTGAAAACATGGGGACCAATGTCCAATGTTCGTGTTATCAATATACAACGAACTGGCACAGAGGATACCTTTCCGGCAATCTGGAAACGATCAAAACTAGTACTGTTAAGAAAAGGCGAAAACCCTTAAAACCCGGGTTCCTATAGACCCATCTGTCTACTGGACTTGAAGGAAAATTTGAGAGCTGATCCTTATTAGGCTTAAACAGGAGCTACAAAGAACAGGAGGCCTGGCAGATAAGCAATACGGATTTAGAGGGGAGACAAACGGTAGATAATTAAAAAATGCTGAGGATTGCCAAACGCAGCACGTACTCATATCACCATAGGGGGTATGCGCAGTGATCACCCAGATGTCAAGAACTTTAACAGTGTTTTGGCAAAAAACCCGGAAGAGCTAAAAAAAAAGGAAAAGACGAACACTTAATAAACCTGATAGCCTCTTACTTATCAAAGGCCTATTCTTGAAGTGGGAGTCTCAGACATTAAGCACCGCCAAATAAACAGTGGGGTGCCCGGGTCCCTGCTAGGTCCACCCTGTGGAACGTGCTCTAGACGATCATTTTCAATGGAACTACCGGGTGAAACGACGCTTTTGGGTTTCCGATGATGGGCATTGGTCGTGGTTCCCCAAAATGAAAAAACGATAATGGCCAAGGCAGACACTGCGTTATTACGGATAGCGGACTGGATGGAGGCAAGACAGCTGCAGCTAGCGCCAGAGAAAACAGAGGCAGTCCTCCTTAGCACACGAAGAAAGATAACCCCTATCACTTTTAATGTACTGGGCAGCCTGGTAAGGCCAAGCAAAGCCATAAAGTATCTTGGAGTATGGCTTGACACTAAAATGACCTTTGCTGAGCATGTGGAAAAAACAATTGCCAAAGCCGAAAAAACAACGACGGCGCTCTCCATTTTAATGCCAAATGTCGGAGGACCTAGAGCCTCGAAAAGAAGAGCACTCTCAGGGGTAATTCATTCCCAATTGCTCTACGCGGCGCCTGCCTGGCATAAAGTTACGGATAGTGCAAGACTTGTCCAAAAACTAACAAGAACTCAACGCAAAATGGCCATCCGAATATGCAGCGCCTACAGAACAGTCTCTGCAGACGGCGTCGGAGTTATTGCGGGTGTGCCTCCTATTGAAATGCTCATAATGGAGAGACTTGAAAATACAGAGGGAAGATAGCAATACATGCAGAACCAACCTCATGAGTAAATGGCAAGAAAAATGGACAAACAGCACTAAAGGAAGATGGACGGAACCTCATCCCCAACATCGAAACTTGGCTCAACAGAAAATATGGAGAGGTAGATTATTTCTTAACGCAGGCGCTCTCTGGACACGGATGTTTTCGCCAGTATCTATTTAAACGCAACAGAGCCAACTCAGAACACTGCATCTACTGCAAGAAAGTGATGACGCAGAGCACACACTCTTTAAATGTCCTAGATGGGAAATGCAAAGAGAAACATACAGGCAGCTTTCGGGAAGGGAATTTAACGCTGGGAACATAATGGACAGTCTAACCTACTCAGAACAAACATGGAACCATGCATACCAAGTAGTTAGAGAAATAATCGAAACAAAGGGAAGAGAGGAGTAGAGTAATGTAGAAATGGAAACTCATAGACAGCTTCTCCCATCGAAGTAATGCGAGAGCGGATTCCGGTGGGAGATAGTGTAGCACTCGAGGGGAAGTTTTTAGTGGGTAGGCGACTCCCTATGGGGACCGAATCCCACACTGGCCAGCAGCCAGAACACCATGCTGGACGTCTTTAGAAGATTTTTTACCCCTCCAAAAAAAAAAAAAAAAGTACCAATCAATTTATCTTGAAATTCTTGATTCAAAAAATCAGTTGTAATTCGTGCGTTATGCGGAGGGCAACCATCTTGCTGATAATGGATACTTCAAGCCTGCGCTAATGGCAAATCTTCCAAAAATGGTGGAACATATGTTTGTAAAATATTCACATAATCTTGTGCAGTTAAACTTTCATTAAAAAAATGGGGACCCAAAAATCGACCACCAAAAATCCCAACCCAAATATTTAAACCTTGCCGCCCTTGTCTGTTTACGGGCATTATAACATGTGGGTTTTCTGTAGCCCAATAATATAAATTATACCTGTTAAATATTCCTGAAGTATCTATTCGGCTTTCATCTGTCCAGATAAAGTTCATATGGAAGTTATTGTTCAATCTGCATTTCCACTCCACACATACCACTCACAAAATGTAACCCTTCTTTGGAAATTCCCATTCTGAAGATGATGAACTTTTCTTACTCTGTACGATTTAAATTTGTGCTTTTTAAGGGTTTTTAAAACTTAAGTTTTGTCAACACCTGTTACCTCAGCTACCGATCGATGAGACGTGTTAGGATGGTCTAAAACCTCACCTAATATATTTAGTTCCTAAATTTTACTTTCATCATCAACTGCATACGTTCTTGGCCTCGGCTTCTTGAAACTTCCGTAATTTGTTAAATTTAATTTCAGAACTTGAAAGAGTCTTTTATCTGGATGACGACGTTCAGGAAATCTATTCAAATATAATTCACTTGCGGCCTCGGAATTTTCACCAGACAGGAAATAGCACTTTAACATGTCAACTTTCTCGTAATTTTCAGACATTTTTGCAATCCTCTCAAATAAAACAGAGTTCCAATCAGTTACTGATAGAAATAATAAATTATTTACCTGACTTTGACAAGTGCCGATTTTTTCCCTGGCCTACTATAGCAAAAATTAAAACACTGAAATATCTCGCTCAATTTCAAAGATAAGTATGAATAATAATATTATCATTGGAAAGAGCAAAAAATAAGAAATTTTTTGAGATCATGGCCAACTATGATTTATATTTAAAAAACTAAGCTTTATATATTTTCAACGAAACTAGAAATAATTTTAAAAATCTGAGTAGTACAATGGATTCCACTCAAAAAAGTGCCTTAAGAATGTTTACACCGTTTTGGGAAGTTTTCAAAAATGACGGACACCTATGTTAATTTTTTTCTATCTGGTCAGGAAATACGAGTTTCCTGTTAAAACAGTCGAAATCGCACCATCCTGTACATTGATAAAGTAGTAAGCCGATGGTTTTAATTTGCTTGCCTCGAATTACTTCTCCAAATAATGATAAGAATAAATAAGTAGTAAAAAGCTTACCATGTTTGAAGCGTTTCCAGTAGCCCTAGAACACATTGGCTATTTAAAAAATATGTCACAGGTCATCTTTTTCAATTTTTGATCTAATTTTCCAAGTAACCACAACTCATATGAAAAAATTTTTAGCATAACAAACTAATATTTTACGCAGACTAATTCTGTCGTTTTTCAAAAATGTTGATTCCTGTAATGCCTAATTTTACAGAAACACATTTTTATAGTTGTAGGGGTCCACGAATAAAAAAAATTAAATTAGGCCCTTATAGGTTAAAAGATGGTAAGATGGTAAGATCAAATGATTTGGATCCGCGTGCCATCTGAAGAGTTGATAGTAAACAAACTGCCCAGAAGACGAGTTTGAATTAATTTAGAAAAACAGTACTGGATTCTGGATTTGGAGTATTTTATTTTCTATGATGTGATAAAGCAAATGACGTCCAAATTTTTATACTTTGATTTGAACCCTTTTATGACCATACCAAACATCAAAATATTTTCTATATAAAAAGAAACAGTAGCATAAAGTTAGAAGAAAAAAATTGCTTTAAATGATTTAAACTTGGATATAAATTTGAGGTAACAAATTTAAAAATTTATATATTTACTTACATATAAAGATCTGCCATTTCTTCAAAACGATTTTTCATCACCAAATAATGCCCATAGTGTTTGACAGCCTTTTTTCTTTTTGATAATAGATGGTAGAAGATGTTAATTTTAAGAGTTTCTTTTAGAAAAACTAGAACCTAAAATTGTACCTATTTTGCAATTTTTATATCTTAAATAAATACAATATTTTCTATTTTTCTTAACCAAAATACTTATTTATACTTATGTACCTATTTGATTATTTCTACTGTGCAAATAACAAACCTGGTGCACACATAGTATATTTGCATTGCAATCAACAGGTATCTGATTTAACTCTTACCTTAATAATAACATTGCCATCACAAGTATCCAATGATTCATCCAAAAGTTTTATTTTATCCTGAAATCTTACATAAACATGAAGATTGTACGCATGCCCAAGCAACATTTTCTTAATTGTTTCATCCACTGGTGGAACCACAACTTGCAGCGTTGATTTAACATCGCCAAGAACTAAATAAAATAAAGCACTACAAGCAATAGGTATTTTAAAGACGATGTTGCACAAAATTATTCCATTGGTTCTATAAACTTACCAATATCTAAGCTAATTTTCGAAATGATCGCATGAATTGGAAGCTCCGCGCTTTCTTCTAATGATTGAAACATAGTATCTTGTGAGGAAGCAATACAAGAGTCCTAAAATAAATTATTCATATTTGCTACTATAATTTTAAGACGGACGTTTTTTTATTTCAAAAATTGACCGATATTATAAATTTAAGTCTTTCTACAAAAATCAAGATTTCTCTGAGAAGATTAAGTGCTTAAACTAATACCCAGTCAGTAAATTATTTACACTGTTTTCTGTGGTTAGTTGTGGTTATGTTTTCTGTATTATGTACATCTGCAAACTGCATCACTGTAAGCAAAGTCAGGGCACCATAAAGTCAGACAGTATTTTTTGGCATGTAGTAGAATAGAACAGAATAATAAAAAGCTTTATTGTCTAAAGAATACAGAATTCCTATTGCGAAAGCGATCAGATGCACCTTATTATTATTATTTTTTTTTTAATAAACAATTACCCTGTCACACCATTTTAGACTAACAACAATGTTTAACACATGTTTAAAGATCAACTAAGCTTAAACAAAGAACAATGCTTAAAACAATGTTGCTGAATAAAATTACGTAATGAACTTTAACAACAGATATATACTCGTAATTATTTTAAAATTTTCTCCTATATAAGTAACTACTTCAACTTAGGGGTAATTTTTATAGTCAGAAGGTCAGTAAAATTCCTTTTGCTTTTGATTAAAAATGCTATAAGGTACCTTCATACCAATTTTTGTTGTGTAATATTTTTTAGGGTACTAAGAAATAAACAGGCAGAAATTATAATAGGCTGTCAAATTGCCTAACTTCATATTTTCGGCTCAAAAAAGCTGTAACTTCACTTTTGGCTGCGTTACATGGCTGCTAGTTTCACTCCGGTGATAGCTTTTACCTCTTTGCAAAATTAATTGTCTGTATTATGTACATCTGCAAACTGCATCACTGTAAGCAAAGTCAGGGCACCATAAAGTCAGACAGTATTTTTTGGCATGTAGTAGAATAGAACAGAATAATAAAAAGCTTTATTGTCTAAAGAATACAGAATTCCTATTGCGAAAGCGATCAGATGCACCTTATTATTATTATTATTTTTTTTTTAATAAACAATTACCCTGTCACACCATTTTAGACTAACAACAATGTTTAACACATGTTTAAAGATCAACTAAGCTTAAACAAAGAACAATGCTTAAAACAATGTTGCTGAATAAAATTACGTAATGAACTTTAACAACAGATATGAGCACAAAAAAAATAGTCAAAAATTAAAAAAAAAAACAATATAAACAATTATTATTAAGTTAAAATTATTTTAAATATAATAATATAAAATAAGCTTACAAAATACATACAGTCAAAAAAAACAAGAAAACAAAAACCATAATCCCGCCATCCTTCATCTAAAAGCTTAAAACAATTAAAAATTTGAAACACAAGTCAGTAGTGGATGATTTTATAAATTGTCCACTGAATAATAAGCTTTTAAAACCAAGATAGCTTTACCGAAGTGAAATTAGCAGCCATTTTACGCAGCCAAAAAGTGAAATTAGCAGCTTCTTTTAAGCAGCCAATATATATAGGGAAAATAAAATTATAAAGTACCCTTAAAAATGTTGTTCCACGACTAAAATTGTTACCAAGGTACTTTATTGCATACTTAATCATCATGCAAAAGGAATTTCACTTGCGACCACTCTGACTATAGAAAATCACCCCCTAAAGTTACAGTCATTTTTTATATGCGGAAAATTTTTAAAAAATTATAAAGTACCCTTAAAAAGTTGTTTCACAACAAAAATGGGTACAAAGGTACTTCATTGCATACCTAATCATCATGCAAAAGGAATTTCCCTTGCGACCCGTCTGACTATAAAAAATCACCCCCTTAAGTTACAGTCATTTTTTATATCGAATTTTTTTTTTTAAATTGTAAAGTAGCCTTAAAAAGTTGTTTCACAACTAAAATTGGTATAAAGGTACCTTATTGCATACCTAATTCCCATGCAAGAGGAATTTCACTTGCGACCCGTCTGACTATAGAAACTCACCCCCTAAAGTTACAGTCATTTTTTCTATAGTGAAAATTTTTAAAAAATTATAAAGTACCCTTAAAAAATTTGTTCCACAACAAAAATTGGTATGAAGGTACCTCAGTGCATTCTTAATCACCATGCAAAAGGAATTTTACTTGCGACCCGTCTGACTATGGAAAATCACCCCCTAAATTTCCAGTCATTTTTTATATATGGAAAATTTTAAAGAAATTATAAAGTACCCTTAAAAATGTTGTTTCACAACAAAAATTTATATGTAGGTACCTTATTGCATACCGAATCCCCATGCAAAAGGAATTTCACTTGCGACCCGTCTGATTATAGAAAATCAATAATTTTCTCCTATATAAATAATGGCTGCAACTTTAGGGGGTAATTTTCTATAGTCAGACGGGTCGCAAGTGAAATTCCTATTACATGGTGATTAAATATGCAATACCAATGGTACCAATTTTTGTCGTGGAACAACTTTTTTAAGGGTACTTACTTTTTATTTTTCCCATATAAGTAACGGCCGCAACTTTAGGGGTTGATTTTCTATAGTCAGACGGGTCGCAAGTAAAATTTCTTTTGCATGGGGATTAAGTCTGCAATGAGGTACCTTCATACCAATTTTTGTTGTGAAACAACTTTTTTAAGGGACTCTATACTCGTAATTATTTTAAAATTTTCTCCTATATAAGTAACTACTTCAACTTTAGGGGGTAATTTTTTTATAGTCAGACAGGTCACAAGTAAAATTCCTTTTGCATGTTGATTAAAAATGCTATAAGGTACCTTCATACCAATTTTTGTTGTGGAATATTTTTTTTTAGGGTACTAAGAAATAAACAGGCAGAAATTATAATAGGCTGTCAAATTTAGCTGCTAACTTCATATTTTCGGCTACGTAAAAAAAGCTGCTAACTTCACTTTTGGCTGCGTTACATGGCTGCTAGTTTCACTCCGGTGATAGCTTTTACCTCTTTGCAAAATTAATTGTCACAATTAAGTCTTCTAATATGCAAAGCAAGATGATAAAATATTTTTTTACTGTTGCACAAAATAGGATCTCCTACTTGACTTAATGAAAGTATGGGCAATTAAATAATAAATGTTTATCGAGTATGATACATAGAAACTAAATTTATTTCACCCTTGCATTTTTTAAAACCACTGTAAAATCATCTAACCTTTAAAGTGAGAGATGTGCAGTGTCCATTCTATCGGTAAAAGACAGAGTTTAATAATCTTAGTTTTTTGGCTGTTTATTACATATTATTCAAATAGGGCGACATTTGAGTATAACACAGATAAATTCCCAACATAATTACATTGATAAAATAGACTTACATCTTCTAAAATTAAATAGCATAGATTAAAATGTTTTTGAACAAATTCTGATATCAGAAATTAAAACTAGGTGTCATGATTCTAAAGTTCGCATTAAATATAAACTCCCTATATGAATTTTCTATTCGCTTTGATTCAGTTTGAGCAGAACTAAAAGTTATGTGAAACTGGTAAAGAAAAGAAATCACAGTAAAAATCATCTAGACCGTTACAAAGTGAGAGAGTCAGTGAGCCATTCTATCCGGAGTAAAAAGAAGATTTCTAACTAGATCTTTTAGTTTTTAGTGGCTGTTTACTAATACTATATTATTCAAATAGGGCGACATTTGAGTATAACACAGACTAAAATTCCCAACTAATAATTACATTGGAGGCTAAAAATTAAGAACTTACATCTTCATCATCAAAATTAAATCCTGAGTGGCTACTAGTATTCCAAAAGTCGTCTTCTGCCTTGGCCATACTTAAATTCTACAAGATAGTAACAGGAAAAAATTAGAACATAGGTATATGATTTCCTAAAGTCTCTGCATCTGTTTAAATTATTTTAAACTGACACCTTAGTTTGGTAGATATTTCTTTTTCCAAAAAATTGTTGAATCACACACAGATTTTACCTCTACCTGAATTTTCTGTCTAAAAAATTGCACTATTTTAATAAATAATTACTGTTTGTTGCTGTTTGTTTTGATTCCTTTGTTTTCGTTAAATATAGGTTAGAAATACGAAGGTGGGTGTGTTTCCTTCAACGCATACGTAGTATTTCACTTCTTTTGTGTGTCCGGTTACGGCGACGTATATTTTGTCCGCAACTTTAGCAATTTTAAACTTTAAATCCTAAACTCTTATTACTTAAAATTCATTTCAATTTTTTTTACCTAAACACTAAAGGAAAAACTTAACTCTTTGCTCGCTAAACAATTTGCTGCAAGTTCTAAGGAAACAAGTTCTTAAACTCTTCTAATTACAGACATATATTTATTTTCTTAGTTATTCACAAAAAAATTAAATACTCCAGGGCTTCGTACAGCCTCAAATTTTGTTACTTAATTTTTATCCTGGGACAGTCCACGAAGGCTTAAAGCCTAAGTACTAACGTACGTGTTTGTGAAGGTTTGGAGAGAACGAAAAATATTCCTGCAGGCAGCTGGTTCCACAATCTAGACACTCTTGGGATAAAAAAAAACAAACAAAGTGGAAAGTTCGGGGCTGCTCCGGACGGACTGTAAAAAGATGCATGATAGTGGCACTACGTGTTGCTCTGTGGGAAGCAGCTTACGGTGGAGTTATATTACCAAATTCCTCGGAGGAAAAGCCATATAAATAGCTATTAAAGTGCCTAGTTGAATTGTTTTTGTTTTACTGGTCCGCGGGCCAAAAAAGGTTGAGAAACGCTGTCTTAGACCATTCCAGTCAGCTGAGTCTAAGACGTAGTGCGAGAAGGTGTATGGTGGCATTCATTTAGTTACCTAAAAATGTGCATAGTACTTGGAGCATACACCTACTAGAGGCATCATTGCGAACAGCGATTGAAGAGATACAGCACAAAAAGTCGACGGTGGCGGGTATATACTCCGCTGACCAATTAGCATGCAGAGCAAGAGAGAGGTAGTATATTTATTGCGCTGTCTCTCTCTCTAACCGCTGTTCGCACGGCAAAGCTGCCTTTAGTAGGTATATGCTCGAAGGCAGAATATGATACCCCAAATAGCATTTAGGGAAAGTTTTTGGTAAAGTGGCAACAGTGTAATCCATTGAACTATATTGAAGCATTGTATTGAAGTATATGGGGTCACCAAGAAAGTTTGAAGGTTTATGGAAGGCCAATGCTGTAGAACAAAATTGTTCGGGCGTGCAGGGTAGCGGTAATAGGGAACAAGGCCCCGCGGAATTTGCGAAATGAACAGTAGGTCAGGTCTGGGCTTCCATAGTTCTTTATTACTGAAAACACTATTTTCTTAATAGATTTCAAACATTCTATGATAGTTTCGTGTACTTATTACCAATTTTGTGATAAAAAAAGTGCAAGATAGTGTAAATAAGTTTAATTTAAGTATCATATTTAAGGATCGATATCTGGAAAATAAAACGTGGTCAAAAAAAACCTATTTTAGATTTGTAATCAGCGCCTCCGTACCTATGAAAAAAATCATCGAAATCGGCGAGGGTCAAGAAAAGTAAAAGCTTACCATAATTTGGACTGATTGTTTGTGTTTTAGTCTCATACAATATTTTATAAATTAATAATTTGTATAAAAGCACAATAGTGCCACCTCAGTCAGATAACATAAACAAATTTAACGAAAGTATAGAATTTTTTACATAAGCATTTTTTATTTTTGAATCTTGGGACAGTCCACCAAGGCTGAGGCTTCAATACTAACGTTTGTGGGTGTCTTAGGTGTGGTAAGAGGGAGTTTATTTACACAAGACTTAAATATTTGGAAATTTGGAGAAGGGAAAACTTCTGCCGGTATCAGATTCCAGTCTGGACACTCTAGAGATGACGGAACAAAGAAAGTGAGAAGTTCGGAGCCTCTTAAGTTGGACTGTAAAAGGAGGCATAAGAGTGTCACTGCGTGTTGCTCTGTTGGGAGCTGTAAAAGAAATTATACTTGCCAACTCCTCGGAGCAGAAGCCGTGAAAATACCTATAAAATGCGACATATACCCTACAGCCCGTTAGTGTGTAAGAGAAGGAAGCTTTTCTGTAAGCGTGGGATCATTAATAAGACAAACAGCTCTTTTTTAAATAAAATCAAGGATGATAAGAGTTGTAGGAAACGCCATTTCCCAGACATGAGAAAAATATTCTAAAGATGGTCTTTGCTTTGCTTTGCTTTCACTTTTCTTGGCCTCCGTCGGTGAACGTTCAGCCAGGTCTCCCCTTTCCAGACACACGTTGTTATCAACGTGAGCTTTCCCAGGCTTTGTAGATGGAACTTCTGGATAGTCGGGTTCTGTAACCCCCAGAAATTCCGAACTTTTCCAAAACTTAAATTCTTGACAAAGAAAAATTATCGATGCAGGGCACAAACAATGGCGGTCCGACCAGAGACTGCTTCTGTTATCACACATAACCGTTATCTTTCAGTACTGCCCCTCCCTGCTGAGCGCGCAACCATCTTCCGCCATTAGGAAAATCCCTCGTGCGTGGGGCCCTCAGAAAGGAACAGGTATGGGAATCTTCGTTCACAGCGCTTAGCCCCAGAAGAAGGACTCCATCGTTTGACTTGAGTTTCTCCTTGATCCCCGATGGCAAAAGCTGTTGATACAGCGCCTTTAGCCGCCTTCCCGGAAAAAACTATGTAGTTTTTTTTATCGCGAGCACTTCACTGATCGGAGGTCAAAAAGGAACTGTAAAGATGGTCTGATTTGGAATACATACAGAGTATACAGATTAGACGGAGAGAAATACTTTCTGCCTCAAAAGAGAAATTCAAGCTTTTTTTAAAGCAGCTGGGGTTATGGATGTAATATGCTTGTGTCAGTTAAGATTACTCTTAAAAGTAACGCCAAAATGATTAAATTACTTTTTTAGGTACCAATTTAGATAGAAGCTGAAAGGATGACGTTACGATATTATTAGTAACAAACAATAAACCCAAAATTATAGTCACAATTTAATAAACACTAATCACTAAAATAAGGAGGTTTTTATTAATACAAAAAAACTTCTGCAACCACAAAACAAAATCAAACAAGGCAAAACAATCGAAATTAATACGGCGCGTATAGTTTCATAAGCGCCGCGCCGTCCGCTCACGAAAACGGGACTCCGGCTCTGTCGAAAGTATAATATGTTGCCTACCTACACACTGATTTATCAACATAGGCAACACATTACAAAATTTCGTGGAATTTTTTGTTACTGCGCAGAATCATAAGGGCCCCTTAATGACAGTTGTTTTCATAGTGAGCTGGATATTTTTTGATCAAACAGGCCATACTATTGGACTTCCATAAACCTTTAAACTTCCTTGGGGGTCACCATTTTGTCAAGAAGATTGCTAATAAGGTTTGCGTATAACAGTGTTGTCGATGTGATCAATAATTATTACTCTCGGGTATAATTGCTACTCGGGCTTCCGACATATTTGTCTAGACATTATTTCGGTTCAAATGAGCTATCACACATATTTTTAGAAGCAGTGTTTTTTCACTATTTTCAACTTATTACTTAGACTAAACATTTTAACGAAACACATGAAATTATTTACTTTAAGGTAACTGACAAATGGCAAATACACTGTGTTGTACCTAAATTAAGCATAGAGTTTTTAAATTTATCCACAATTTTTGCCAAGATCCGCTATTCTTGCTATAACTCTCTAATATGACGCATTATTAAGTGCTGTCGGATTCTTGATTTAACAAATAATTTTAGCATGGTCTAATTTAACAAAAGATCAAGCATATGTAACGGTCTTACAACAATAAAAATTAGGTAAATGGGAATCTATTAATCATAAAAACGGTTTGTCAGTCATAGTTTGACAATAATACATATTGATTTTACTTCAAGGAAAATAACTAAAATTTGGGTCGAGCACCGAATGATACTATTAGTGCTATTTTGGCTTGCTAACTTTAAAACGGTCTTCCAACGTTGGCCATGATAAATAATGACAAGCATTTGTTGCAGTTTTTAAAAAAATATGAAGAATTATCTTAAAAAACGCTGGATTTTTTAAATGAAAATGAAAGAAAGCGACTCCGACGAGGTACTGTATTTTAAGATTTAGTTTACTTAAAATATTAAAGTTCTGTGGTGGTATAAAGACTTTAAAATTAAGTTAATACACACATTTTGGAAATTAAAATAAACCTTTGATGTAATATTAAAATTTTAGAGCCCTTATTGTTCTGAATGTTTGGAAATATATATATATATATATATATATATATATATATATATATATATATATATATATATATATATATATATATATATATATATATATATATATATATATATATATATATATATATAAATAATATAAAAAAAGTTGCAATGTATTTATATTTTTTACATATGGTACTAGGCTATTTCCATAAAGAAATAAAGAGGTAATAAGGCACAAATTCGTAAGAGCATTAAATATGCCCAAATATGAAAAAATTACAAATTGGTATAAAAATTGGGCTTGCGTTTTTGAGAACGTGGTAAGTTTGTTATTATTTTAGCAATTCTAAATTATCTCGAAATATATGCATTTTTAACATAAATATGTAGTAAGCTTCTTCCTAAAAAAATAAATTTCCTATCAAAATTACACCTCTTAATGGTGAAGAAATGTTTTTTTGCAGAATAAATACAAAAAGCACTTTTAAGAAAATGCCTTTTTTTTCGATTTTTGTCCACAACTTTGCCACTGCCAGAAGACAGATATAGGCACTGCTTCACAGAAAAAAAAAGCTGACGTCAAAACCTTTACAGGCGTTGCTAAAAGTATTTTTATTAAAATTTGACAGGGATATATATTTTTTAATTTTTACAACTTTATTTCATTTTTTTTCATTTTTCTTCTTTACCATATTTTTTTATTTTTTTATCAATAAAAAGTAGTATTAACTAAAAGAAAGTTATTTAATGACGTTATTTTAATAATAATTATCTTGAATTACAAAAAATTATAAAAACTTTTAAAATTGAAAAAAATATATATCTTTCTCAAATTTTATTGAAAATATTTTTAGCACGCTTATTTTAAAGGCTTTGACTTCAGCATTCTTTTTTGAAAAGTAATGCCTATAGCTATCTTGCCTTGAAACTATATCTACAAAATTTTTGCTATTACTATCTTTTTTATATTTTTCCCTTTTGGTGTTTAGGTAGGTGTTTTGCTAGCTCTAGAATGCTAGCTCTTTTGTAAATCTTATTTTATTTTAATAAAAGATTTTATATTTATTTATTCAAATAGTTAAAAAATACCTAAATGCATAAATGTGGTTTGGTAAGACCACATGTAATGGTTTTATAATAATTGCAGATGCAATTTTAAAATATGTGCACAGTTGTTGATAAACCAGTTGAAATTACATCTTACCCCAGTTCTTGTGATTTTTAAAATTTCTAAAAAAGGAGAATACTTGTTTTTACCTCGTATTTAGTAAAATTATAAAAACCCATAGAAGGTTTCTTGTAAAAAATTTTAAACAATAATAAAAATGTATTTCTTAGGAATTAATTGCCGAGTTCTCCCATTAAATAGAATACCTCGTTAAAAGTATCTCACTATAAATTATTGTTGTGGTTTCTATGTAGTTTTTACCGAGTTTCAGTAAAATGTATTAAGTACAGGGGTGGATTTACGCAAAGGCTGAGTAGGCTGAAGCCTAGGGTGGCAAATATTATGGGCGGCAAATTAACGATTAATTTAAAAAAAAATGTAATCGTAAATTTTAAAGATATAATTAATGATTTCGCAGAAAAAAAGTTTCGAAAAAAAATGTTATTATAGGCTTTTGCTTATAATTAAATAATACATAGTTTAAAAAAAGACTTATTTGTTTTAACATTTTAATTTATGTTTTGTTTTTATATTATGTTTTTTTTGCCTTATAGAATTGTTATTTACTTTTCTTATGTTTAACTTTTGTTAAATTTGTTTATTAAATTTTTATAAGAATTACTAGTGAAGTTAACATTCTTTTAATGCTAAATTTTTCGTTCTGATATCCAAAAAATATTGACATATTAGGGCGGCAAAAATATATTAGCCTATGGGCGGCAAAAAGTTAAATCCGGTCCTGATTAAGTATACTTTAAAATTGAAAAGTTATACATTTTTTAAACTTTATTTACCTAATTTTAATTTATCTTCAATAAATTATCATAATTTTTCTTTTACAACCTCTAGAAATTTCTAATTTTAGTTGTTAAAGAAAATGCATAAGTATTCTGGCCATCACGTTCCCCAGATTTAAATATGTGTGACTTCTTTTTAGAAAAAGAAATTTACAAGACTCCCAGTAAAAATTTATTAACGCGAATTTTAAATGCAGGCAATTTTTTAAATAATCCTGAGGCGACCGATAGAGTCCAATATTATTTTTTGTGTGCTAATAAATGTAATCTGCAAAAAGGGGGCTATTTTGTCTCTTTGCTTAAATAAGGTTTTCTCTGTTGTGTTAGTAAAAAGTACTGCAACGCTTATATACCTTTAAAACCGCTAAAGCTGCGTTTACAATATTTGGTAATTAAGGGTTTTGGGGATGCGAAGTTACACACTGATATTGGCACCAATGTCAGATTTTCTAGTTTTGTGCTACACGTGCACTGTTTGTTATCTTAAATGAAATGTCCCATTTGTAATATTTTCATTCCAATAAATGGGAGTGCCAAATTTAGTAAGATCTTAAACTTTCAGAGTTCTATCTCTGCTAGTTGCTGAGATATTTTCAGAAAAAAAGTACCGCAGCGCTTAAATATCTTTGAAGCCGCTTAAGCTGCGTTTACAGAATTTGGTATCTGGGATATACAAAATTAAACAGTGATATCAGTTGTCAGGGCTGGGACTCTGTAAAAATATAAGGAAAGAGAATGTCAAAATAGGGATCACATGTTCTTGTTGCATTTAAAGGTAACTCTGTCACTGTTTTGAAAGAGATAGAAAAAATGAATGTCAAAAAATTTGCTTACAGGATCGGGCCTCAGATTTCCCAGTTTTGTACTACACGTATTTTTTGTTATCTTGAAATGCGCCGTTTATTTTTACTGTCGTGCATTGGACGGTCCAAATTTAATAAGATCCAAAAATTTCAAAGTTCTATCTTTACTAGTTGCTTAGATATAACAACACCGTATTTAAAAAAATATATATCACAGTGCTTAAATATCTTTAAGTCTGGTTAGTTCATATTTTACACTCTTTTACACTTTTTTTACCCACGTAGTCCTAAAATACACCTTCCATAAGAGCGCTTACGTAAAAAAAGTGTAAAACAGTGTACACTATTTCTGAATAACAAACAGTCCTTTTGAAACCGCTAAAGCTGCATTTACAAAATTTGGTATTTAAGGGTTTTGGGGATGCGAAATTAGGCAGTGATTTCTGCACTGATACCAGATTTTTGTTATTTTAAATCGAATGTCCCATAGAGATCAGCGATATTGCGATTTTTCAATCACACTGATATTTGTTACTGTAATTTTTTAATATCGATGATTTTTAAACGTAATGTGATTACAGTTTTAAGGTCGCGTAACGTAAGTCGCGTTTGAGGTGTTCGTGATCCCGCTTTTTTGTTTATGTTATATGTTTATATGTTTAGATTGTTTAGCTACAGTCTACTTATAATAATAGGTTGCTGATCTATACATAAAAAAAATTACTACATATTACATATCATATATTGTAAAAAAATCTTTATACATAAAAAACTATTATGCAATTTAAAAAATATTGTATCTAAAGTGCTAAGTGCGGCAGTGACGATATTTTTTTGATTCTGTCATTGTTGTTATGTTACATGATAATACCCGGCCTTTATCGTGATAACGAATGCCAAGTTGCGATCTTTGGGCATGTTCAATTGTGATACAAAGAACAGATATCAATTCACACGTTGTGAAAGATAGAAGGAACAATCGTTATATGTGATTTTTAGATATCAGTGAAAAAATAACAGTTCGTGAAATATCGCTCATCATCAGTGCATTGGGCGTGCTTAATTTATCTCTACTAGTTATTAAGAGTGCATTTACGCTATACCTTAGGGCGAAAGGACGCGGAGACGGTGGGCGGAGACTAACCAACTCCCACTAACACAATTTTCGTATAGCCGCATTAAAAATATTATATTTTATATAGGTTCTTCCAAATTCGGTGTATCGATGCGATGTTGTTTCCGATTGCAAGCCTACAGGAGATAACGTTTTTCGGTAACTATTTTTCACTTAAATGACATAAAATATACACCATTTTAAAAGTAAGGAAATAATCTATGCCTCTGCTGTAACGGATTTTTGAAATATGGGTCGAGTTAAGAGAAAATAGTATCTAAACATAACCGATTTTAGGGTGACTTTCACTCAAGGAAATATTAAAACCTAAATCCAAATTTAAAAAACTATTACAGCAGAAGCCTAGTTGGCTTTCATATAGTTTTTGAAAAGTATCGATAACTTATACCGTTTTTGAGAAAAACATTATGCCCCGAACCCCAAATTGGATCCAATTTTCGCGGCGCAAATGGACTGTTAAGATATGGCCACACTGCGTCTTCAGTAAAATCTTTCAACAGTGCTGACATTAGGTACTGTTAACTGTTGATTTTCGAATGTCCAAAAAACCTCCAGATACAAAATGTTGTAAACGCGTTTTTAGCAGTTTTAAAAATATTTAAGCGCTGTGGTATTTTTAACTGACTTAAAAATAAAAGGGTTTTCAATTTGATACGTATGTATATAATAATATTGGAACTGCAATATATTTACATACGATAATCTATGTTTCTGTTTTCAAACAAATATACAAAATTTTATATTTGTATGTTTGCCCACGAATTTCTCCGAAACCATTAATCGGAATTTAACCATTTTTTTATTGGCTTACATTTACTTTAACTTAGGGAACAGTAAAGATTTCATCAAAATCGGTTCAGTACTTTTCATATGTGTAGTGCCAGTTACATTAAGGAAATCCTCAAAACGTACAGGCCAAGCCCAATAATTTTTCTACTAAAAGACAGAAAAATAAAATAATTATTAAACACTACCTATTACAAAAACTTTTTTTAGGTAAATTAGAACTAAAAATTACAAAATAAAAAGGTAATTAAAAAAAATCAAATCGACTTAAAAAAAATAACTTAACATTATTAAATAGTATTTTAAATAGACACTAAATTAGCCAATAAAAAGGAAATTTAAAGTAGGTACATTTTTTGAGGTCCGTGCCATCATTTGAGGTGGATAGCCACTGAGACGGACGAAAAAATGACTGTGTTCGGGAATTTTTTTGACAGGGATAATTAGCAAATTTAGGGCTCGGGCTTTTAAGTGCACTTTAAATATAGTTTTTACAAATTTTCAGTAAAAAATATTAAATAGTTACATAGTTGTAAACGATATCGTAAAGTAAAAAAATCCCCTTCACAACGACATTGATTTCTTAAAAACGGGTTATCTGGAAAAAAATCAGAGTTTATTATAATCTGTATCAGTGTAGTTATAGTTGCACGTAGTCGATTTAGAAAATTTTGATTTTTACTATTTTTTAAAATTGCTTAAATCCAAAAAAATGGGCAAAAAAATGAAAAAAAAAATTTAAATGATTGCCATTTTGTGAAAAAGCAAGTGAAACAAAATCTGCTTCGTGCAACGATAACTACAATAATACAGATTATAATAAACTATTTTACTTTACGGTATCATAAATAACTATGTTACTATTTATTATTTCTAACAAAAATTTGTAAAAACTATACTCAATGTGCACTTATTAATTAAATAAAAAAACTCGATATCCAAATTCCCTAAGTATCCCTGTCAAAAAAATTCTCGAACAACACTCATTTTTTCGGCCGTCACGTCACCAGGGCCGTATCTAGGTATGGCCGCGCCCTTGGCGGGGCTTAACATTTGCGCCCTTTTACACACCGGAGGATTTGGAGAGTATGGAATACCTCCCAATAAAAATGGGGAGTCACGGAATTTTTACAAAATTAAACTGCAAAGTTGTATGTTTATAATTTTTTGATCCGAGAATTTTTCTTTAAAATACAAATTTTGCGAAGGAATTTGTGACAAATTTTATATTTTCTTTATATGAAAATATTAGCCTACTATTTGAAAGAGACATGATTTACATAAAACAACTGTTTGTATTTGACCGAAAGAAGTGGAATGTAAATTCACTATCCTTATTTTCGGATGATTAAACTTAGAATAAATTTTCTCGACAATAAAATCTTAGTTAATAATTATGTATAGCAGGCCTAAAAAAACTTATATTACATGTATTTACATAAAGTATTTGAAATCTTTGCTATGAAACATGTATATATATTTGAAACATTTATATGTATATATATATATATATATATATATATATATATATATATATATATATATATATATATATATATATATATATATATATATATATATATATATATATATATATATATATATATATATATATATATATATATATATATATATATATATATATATATATATATATATATATATATATATATATATATAATTTTATTTATAATTTTTTGAAATATTTTTTTTAAGGTCAATTTAATTTTCTGTTTTGTAACTGAAATTATCCCAAGAAATGTGTGATATATTTATATAAATTGGCCATTTTAGCCATCTAAGTGACTTTGCTTAATTTTTATATATAAAATAATTTATTTTTAATGTAATAACATCAAAACTTATAATAAATCGCCATAATTTATTATAGGCTTACAATAGTGGGGAGCCATTGTGTGTTTTTTGTCTATCACCGCCGTTTTACATTCAAGCTTTAGCGGGTGAAAAGCGACACACGGCGCCGTCTAGACGACAAGAATTTTCTTTTTCCACTTCTTCCTTTGTCGGGCTCCGATTTAGCCGTATTCCAAGAAAAAAATCATATACAAATCTACTTTTAACAATAGCAGGTGCGTATACTATTTTATTAAAATTGTATTTATACCTAGTGCTTATATAGATTATTCTAGCATTTTTTTAATGTAGTCAGTATCATCTAAGGTTATCTAAGATTGCTACTAAGGATTAAGGCTTAAATATTAAAAAAATCAATGCTCAACTAAAGAAACTCTCAACTGACCAATTAAAGCAACATGGAAAAAGCGTATTTTTATTAAATAAACAAGGACGGACTATATCAATGAGTCGTTCACCAGTTAGCGAAACCACTTTCACGTTCCTAGAAAACTCAGTGTCGCCAGCAAATAATTTTCAGTTGGTTTTCCTGCGAAAGTTGTGGTGTTCGTACTTACATATACCTACAATTTGAAGAACTAAATTATATTTAAAATTATAGCTGTTAACAAAAAAGCTTAAGCAGATTTTGTTCTTTAAATTTGTTTATTGCTAATGTTTTTCTAATACCTTTTATATCTAATTTAAATAATATATATTTACGGCTTTAACTTGACAAATCTTACAGCCTATTTTTTCATTAGGCTATTTATATAATAATAAACTCGATTTTAAATACAACGCCTTAAGAACATAATCATGTTTGCTGTCGCTCAAAACAATCATATTTTTTTATCTCTTAAGTAACCGATCAAAATAAAACTTGTTTTATATTCAAATTTTAAAAATTTAATATGGATAATTTGTTCTTATTTACAGTTAATAATATAAGCCTTTATTTTTCTCTGAAGTTTTAAAATTGCTTAAGATTTTAAAGCGCATTCTGCTCTGTGTTTTACTGATGAATACTACAGTTGTACTTCTTCTAACAGAAATAGGCTATAAGCTACTGTTACCCTTTCCATTATGACATATAGGAGTTTGGTAGATTTCGACGACAACTTACAAAGACAAAGTTTTCTAAAAACCTGACCAAAAACCTTAAATTTAACCCTTGATATTCGGTTTGACCTCTGACCAGCGAGGTTGAGCGATTAGAAACTACGGAGTTTTTCCGGCAAGCGGCAGGAGGAGCCAAATTGGACGTTTTTAATTCTCGGGGATTAAGCAGCATTCACCTCGCCATGTAGTAGTGCCGTGAAAATGTAATTTCGAAGTATGGAGTGATTCCTAAGTCTTTTTCTAGAATCACACGTGGTGGCGTTGGCCGTGTGGTGGCTGAAAGTAGGTACTTGTGAGGACAAGAAAAGGCTCTGACAGAGATCAGTTATATCACTGGCTTTTGGTATTGCATTTCGCAGCATCTAAATGTGCATTGCAGGAATTTTCATTATTTTTTACTAATGTCTGGATTTTTTTTATGTCTTACCCTTGTATATAATTTTATTGGAACTGGAATATATTTAATAGGATAATTATGTTTCTGTTTTCAAACAAATATACAAAAATTTTATAGGTGAAAAGGATATGTATGTTTGCCCCACAATTTCCCGAAACCGTTAACGGAATCAACCATTTTTTTATTCTACATTTTTCAACTTAAACAAAAGATTTCATCAAAATGGTTGTACTTTTTATGAAGGACAATAAAAAATAACTTAACATTATTAAATAGTATTTTAAATAGGCACTAAATTAGCCAACAAAAAGGAAATTTAAAGTAGGTACATTTTTTGAGGTCCGTGCCAGCACTTGAGAGGGATAGCCACTGTGACGGCCGGGAAAAAAAAAGTGATGTTCGGGAATTTTTTTGACGGGCGTAATTAAGAAATTTGGGGCTCAGCTTTTAAGTGCACATTAAATAACAGGTTTTACTTCTTCTAACAGAAATAGGCTATAAGCTACGACAAACCTAAAAAGCAAAATTTTCTGAAAACCTACCAAAAACCTTAAATTTAACCCGATATTCTTTGACCTTGACCAGTGAGGACGAGCGATTGGAAACTACGGGGTTTTTTCCCGGGAACGGCAGGAGGGCCAAATCGGACGTTTTTAATTTCCGGGGTTAAGCAGCATTCACCTCGCCAGTAGTAGTGCCGTGAAAATGTAATTCGAAGTATGGGTGATTCCAAGTCTTTTTTTAGAATCACACGTGGTGGCGTTGGCCTGTGGTGGCTAAATAGGTACTTGTGAGGAAAAGAAAAGGTTAGAGATTTTTTATTTTTTTTACTAATGTCGGGGAAACTTTTATTTTTTGCCCTTGAAGAAAATTTATTGCCTCCTTTTTTAAATTTTATGTATTTTATTACGTAGATGTTCGAAGTGCGAACCTAAAATGTATAATTTTATTATAAATTTTATCATAAAAATTAAGATTATTATAATAATTAAAATATACTCACATTGCTTCGAGTCTTATTTCTTGCACATTCTTTTTAATTATAATAATTTTAGTTTTTAAAAATCACTGCCTATGTTCCAATATTACATTTTTTTGCTACGTTTCTTTATTTTATTCAGAGCTAGAGCAACAAATTCATACGCGTTTCTTTATTTTATTTCAGATCGTTTTAGGCAAATATTTACGCTTCAATTTTATAAAAGTTTAAAAAAATCTTTTAAAAAAAAATTTAAAATTTTAAAACCAATTTTTTAAAAAAAAGGGGTTAAAAAAATTTTATCAATACAGCTTAAAGCCTCCAGTATTCTCTTTTTTAATTAAATGCAAAAAAATTACACTGTCTGCTAATGCGAAATTCCAACAGTTCGGATTAGCTCCTCCGGATTAGTAAAGAAGGGGTTATAAGACTTATTTTTTATAAAAATAAGTAAAAATATGATAAAATAATAAATGTACTTCAGTTAAATAAAATATTGTGTAAAAATAATTACGTTGCAAAAATACTAAATACAAGGTTCCAATAAGTGAGCAAAAAAATTTTTTTCGGGGTTGTAATATAAATATTTTTTTTTTTAAAAAATTTTAAAAAAAAAATTTTTTTTTAATTTTTTAAAATTTTTTAATTTTTTAAAAAAAATTAAAAAAAAAAAAAAAAAAAAAAAAAAAAAAGGGTTTTTTACCCCCGATATAAAAAGGGGGCCTAAATAAAAAAAAAAATCATAAATAAAAAATTAAAAAAAATACATAATAAATATGTATAAAATTTTTAATTTTTAAATTTTTTACATGTTGACCGCCATATGCATTTGCCTTTTTTTTTAAAATTAAAAAAAAAAACTTTTATATAAATTTTTTTTTAAAAGATAATGAATTTTTTTTCAAAAAATTTGGGGGAACCCCCAAAAAAGGTTTTTAGACATGATCATTTGTGGGTGGGTTTGTTGATCGGCTTTCTTAATACTCTAATTTCCTACATGTCCTGATACTAAAGATTTTTGTTTTCAGATTTAAAGGAAAATAATTAAAAAATAGAAAATAGAAGCCGTTTAGAAATGTTTTTGTTTTAATATTATATAGATTACTTTTTACACTCTACCACTGCGTCTGGTATGGATCAGCCAGCCAAGTAAAATATCGACCCTTATAACTTCATTTTTAATCTATCACGAAACATTTCATTTTCATTGAGTTGTTTTACTTTTAACGTGTTATATCATAAAAAGTTCATTTATGAATATTTTTTTCAATTTTGGATTTAGAACTATTCAGCAATTTTAAAAGAAGAAAGTCTTTAAACTTGGAGGAAATTTTGTCTACGGTTCAAGACGTTTGGCAAAGGCCTGAAACAAAAACGTAAGTAATAGGTTTATTTAATGTTTTATTAAAATTTGTGACTACTTAAAATTTTATTAGTCATTTAAATTAAAAAAAAAAAATTTTAAAATCATATTATGCAGTATTTCTCGTTACTTTTTTCAGAAAGTTTATTTTTTTCTGAAGATATTTACTGAATTGTTTAGTTCATAAAAAATAATGTTTAATAACAAGAGGTTTAAAAAAATTGGTATTAAATACTTTTTTGGAACTTCATTTATTTCTGTTTTTATTAAATTTTTTGGTTATGCTTGTAAAAAATAAATTTTACGAAATGTTTCATTGCAAATTCGGAAAAAAAAACCCCCAAAACTCCTTTTAAAATGACACCTATTATCGGTCAAAACAGTCTTTTTTTTTAAATTGTCAAAAATGGCAGTATTTGGAAGACCTTAAAAACCATAGGAAAAAGTAATTTCTAATGCAAATTTATGTCTATGTACCGGGTGTCCAAATAAGAAAGGACGCCGGCTGTATCTCAGAAAATGTTTATCGCATAGCGTTGGGAAAAAAATATTTTGGTAAAAGTGGTCAAGAGAAATAGCTGAAAATTATTTTCAAGTTACTGAAATGGCCGCTAGGGGTAACTGCAATCTTGAATCTAAAAAAGTGATGTTTCTGGGAATTTTGCTTTATTAACTTAACAAAAAAAATACCTGATCTTTAAAGTCGAGCATAATTTAAACCTTTTTTGTTTGACAATTTTTGCTGTATCTCTAAAAATAAAGTGGTGGGGGGTATTTAAAGGTTTTAAACACTCTGTATCTTTAAAACGGCTAAGCCGATTTTAACAAGCTAAGGATGGTTAGAAAGAGCTATTCTTGGGCTATAAATTTTATAATATTTGAAGTTTTGTTACTTTCACATGTCGCCGCTAGAGGGCTTTTTTCGATATTACGACAGAAATGGTTAATTTTCTCAAAAAAATTAAATGCATTGGTATAATTTTTTTTCACAAAAAAGTAGCTAAATAATGCCTAAACAAACTTGCGAAAACCGTATCTCGATATCTTGTTCCTTACCTAAAATTTAGGCCAAAGAAAATTTTATACGTCAATATCTCAAAAACTATAAAATTTACAAGAAATTTTATTTAACATAAATTATGTATTTTTACGAAACCTTTAATTCAGGTTATATCGGTTTTTTGCCTAAATGCAATAATTTACGAGTTATAATAAAAAAATTGAATTCCAGGGGTATACCTTAAAAAATCCTGAAAATTCGATTTATTAATTATAACTTCTAAAGTATTGCATTTAGGCGAAAAGATTATATAACCTAAATTAAAGGTTCCATAAAAATATATAATTTATGATTTATAAAATTTCTTGTAGCTTTTATAGTTTTGAGATATTGACGTATGTAAGGAACAAGATATCGAGATATGTTTTCGCGAATATTAAGCATCCATTTAGCCAGTTTTTATGAAAAAAATCATACCAATGCATTTAATTTTTTGAGAAAATTAAACCATTTCTTCGGAGTTTCGAAAAAAGCCCTCTAGGCGAATGCAAACTAACAAAACTTTAAATAATATAACATTTATAGCCCAAGAATAGCTCTTTTAACTAGTCAATTTGTTAAAATTGGCCAGCCTTTCAAGCAGGGTGGTTTTTACGAAAAAAATACTCCACCACTATTTTAAGAGATACAGCAAAAATTGTACAAAAGGTTAAATAGGCCTTTAAGTCAAGTTTTTCTTTGTTAGGTTATATAGAAATCCAGCTACTTTAGACAAGATTCGTCCTAGCGACCATTTCAGAAACTAAAGTAATTTCAGTATTTCTCTTGATACCTGAATATTTTTCTAACACTGTGCATACATTCTGGCTCTCTATTTACACCCTCAATCTAAGAGTCTATGCCACCAACAATAAAGTTGACGTTTTCACTATTTTTGGCAAATAAACAAACTTTAAAAATATACTTTATTTAACCCAAATTTACATATTTCTTGTAAAATACTGTACTTCCTTATAATATTAAAAAAAATTGCCTTCCTTACTTCGTTTTTTTGGAAATATCAAAATTAGAATTGAAGAATTTTAACATGAGTGATGAAAAAGTTAAATTAACTTTTTTACTTTTACATACAATAGTCTAGTCAACAAGAGTCATTTTGGTGAATTTCTCTTAATAGAGTCCGAAAAATATGATCCAGGGGCCCGATTCTGTAAGCAAATTTTTTGACATTCCTTTTCCCTATCTCTTTCGAAACAATGACAAACTTATGAGTTACCTGTAAGGGCAACAAAGACAAGTGATCCCTATTTTGACATTCTCTTTCCTTATATTTTTACAGAATCCCAGCTCAGGGCTCATTCATTTCGGAATGACATCTAAAAACTTTTTGCACAAGATATAAACTATTAGGTTAAAAAGGGGTTTGGTTTTTTGCAAATATCTCCAAAACCATTGAAGATAACCCGAAATTTAAAAAAAGATCCTTAAGGAGCAGGAAATTTGCTAAAAAAATCTTACCTTCTGAAACTCTACGACCAGTGCTTATAATTTTAATTTGGCGATAAAAGCGGGTGGTGCACTCAAAAAAAGAATATCTTATTGTAAACGCGTTTGTCTCATTTTGAGAGCATGTTGACTTTCATATGTGGAAAAGAATATTTTCTCAAATGAAGAAACCAATTTCTTTATTTCCATGTACGTAATCCGAAAAAAAATGTTTTTGCTTTAAAGATATTCAGGATTTTAGATAAAACACCTTATTACATATTTTAAAAAAATAATCTTTTAATCAGAATCTTTTATACCATTATTTGAAAATACTGATGCTCTCAATATGACAGACTTGTTTTTCGTTTTAAAATGTGTTGATTTTTACTTAAAAACCTTGATATTTTTAATTGATAAAATTACTGCATAATACAAGGGTTTAAGTTTCTCAATTTAAGAACTTTGCATCATAAACTGAAGAAATTATTCTTCATTGTAACATATTGCAGGGGCGTGTTTTAATACCTTTTTTGTTTACTTCATGTAATTTAGGATCTCAGTTTTAAATCCCTATTTTCTTCTATTGTGATACTATTTAAATTCATTTGAAAAAATATATTTTTATTTTGACACCTCCAATATTTTGTTTCATGAGTCTGAATGATTAAATATACTGTGTGTTTTGAAAGAAAAGTAAATATTTCAATGGGTTATTTTAGACGTCAAATTCGAGTTTAAAATATAAAAAAAAAACATATAAATGTGGGTCCAGAAATGCTTCAAAATATAGGAAAAATTAGTCTTGGCAAACCTCTTGGCATGTTTTCGTTAAATCTAACAGGTTTATGTAAAATTGACCAATTTTGTAATATAAATAAAGTATTATTTTGTATTTAAACTTTCAACACGCTGGATAAAAATGCATTTCCGTACCAGCATTTATATGAACTTTTTTCTAATTTGCACGTCCAAGATCCCCTATTAGAATATTTGCTTTTTCTTCCAAAACACCCTGTTTATTTAAACATCCATACTTATGAAACAAAATATGCAAAATGTTAATCAGAGACAATGCAGTTGTTGTATTTCAAAAACGCAATTTTTTTTAGATCCAATTGTGATTTGGGGCAAAATTCATAGTTACTTTTTAAATTCTGTAACTACACTGAAAACGTAGCAGGTACCTATGAGTAAAATAAAAAAACTTGCTAAAAGTTATAACAGTTTTAATTTTTTTAATATATATTATTTAGCAGTAAAAAAAAACAATATTAAAATGTCTAAATAATACAAACTCAAGTTATCCCTAATCTTTGGAAACTTAACACAGAAACATTTCTTAGTTTTAAATATAAAATATCTCAATAAGCGGCAAACAGTTCTTTATGGTAAAATATAATATGGGCCGGTTGTAGAAGGTTGGCCTAAACTCGGTCCAACTTAAACTTAACTGGTGGTTGACGTTTCCCTTTTAAAATGAGTATGTCCATGATTACCTAAAAAGTAAAGTAAAACAGACTGTATGTACCAACAACCAAAATTTAATAATTTTATCACTTTCAAAATTTGTTTTGTATTTTAAAATCGGGCAGAAATGCAGGCTTTAAAAAATGACGAAAACTCATGCCTGGTCAACTATAATTTTCTAACCAATTTATGTCATAAAGGTTTCCATTTATCTCCCGCGAATTATCTACAGGGTGTCTGTAAAAGTTCTTTTCGCTTTAGGAATATGTGCTAGCGTTTTGTAAAGACCTTTCACAGACACCCCGTATAAAAATATTCTAAAAATGTAAAAAATTTCTATATTTAACATAATTTTCCTTAAATTCTTTTGAAGTCCAATATCTCTTGAAAACTCATTGAATTATTAATTACCTTGGTGCTAATCTAGTTTATCTAATAACGTCGGCGTCGTTGTGGTTCATGCCAATCATGCCTATCTATTGATAATGGCGGACAGTACAAAAATTATTCAAACGTTTGAAGTAGATCTTTATCAATTTTGGGGGAGTTAGAAGTTGTTTTAGTTTTATTTCACTACATTAAGTAGGTATAGTCCCAAAGCAAAGAGGTATAAATAATATTTTAATAATGAAAAATACTTACCAGCATTAAATTCCCGATTTAGATTTTTAAAATTTTCACACACAAGGTCGTATCGATAATACTAGTAAACTAACCACAACTAACGAACTAACCACTAGACGCGAAAGAAGACACAAACGTCACAGACATTACCGCAGCGGCTAACTATGTCTATCTTTTTCTATTTCACATATACTAGTACAGATGTTGTTGCACTTATTTCTGGTATTGACATGGTATATTACTAAAATCAAGAAGTTCTTGGAATGAGATCTTGAAATTTTGAAATGAGATAAAGGCGGTTTTAACTGAAAGAATTCGTTGCTAAAATAGTAAAACTTATATTACAAAACAAGAGTTTATATATTCTGAATTTTAAGAATTTGATTAATTATTTTCATATCTTATTATTTTAATCCAAGATAGCTTTGAATTTAAATTGTGACTTTATATGATTTTAATTTACTTGACTCATTTTTTCGCAATGAGAAATGGTATTTTTACTTTGAAATAAATGGTATTAAAATGAATAAATCGACTAAGGAAATTTATGTTTTGTTTTAAGACTTTTCAAATCTTTATAACAAAAACATGTTTTTAATATAATAGCACAGGGTTTCTAAACAAAATATTTTTTTTTTAAACCATCTATGTTCTTATTTTGAAAAATCTTTTTTTTGTGTGTGCGCGCTCCGCCCGCGTCGACCGGTACGGACACTTGAACAATAAAAATAATTTTATCCCATTCAATATCAATATTAAGATATAAAAAATACATACTTTTTAGACACTTGAATAAACGAAAATCCGTGGAAAACATTTTTTCCCGTCATAATTTTATTAGGTATGCTTTGGTAAATTAACTAATTTTTACAAGTTTCAAATTTACATAAAAAACTTGATTGTTAATCTAAAAACCTCACTTTTTTTTACTTTCTGGAGCTATTTTTAAAATTCTTTAAGGAAGATCCCCGTTGGAAAAATATGTTGATTTTCCACTTTGTTATTAACAATCTAAGAGGTAAAAAAATGAGAAATGCAAATAAAGCAATAAAAAAAAAATTAACATTCCAATTTCTTGGTATTTCTATTATTAAAAGTCACATAAACATAGTGTTTTATAATCTTTTACTCTAAGGATTTAAACAATTATTATAAACAAATGCATTGTTTATAAGAAAATTATTTTTTTAATTTAGAAATAAATATTAGGATTTTAAAAAACAAATTATTGCTTAAAAACGCATTTGTTAATTAACAAATTTTTTGAATCATATTTTCTATTGTCCTTTAATATTTTGAAAAAAAAAATAAAACAAACGACACATGGTTGTTTTTGTGTTTTTTTTTGCAGTATTTAAAATCATTATCTCGTAAAAAATAATTTGTTTTTAACAAATTGTTTATTAAATAAACAATGATATAAAATAAACAGTTTTTTTCAGGTCATTAAAGAGCAATAAAAATTATGATTTAAAAAAAGAAATGGTAACTAACAAATTCGTTTTTAAGCAACAATTTTTTTTAAGAAACGATTTTGTTCTTAAAAATTATAATATTTATTGCCAATTGAAATCCCCCCAAAAATGCTTTATCTTATAAACAATGCATTTGTTTATGACAATTATTTAAACAATTATAGTAAAAAATCATAATTATTTGATTTTATATAATAAGAATACGAACAAATTGAAATGTGAAAAAAAAAATTAATTGCTTTATTTGCATTTTTTAACCTCTTAAATTGTTATATTAATAAAAAAGTGGAAAACCAACAATTATTAATTTTTCCAACGGGGATCTTTCTTAAAGCCTTTAAAGGATAGCTCCAAGAAGTAAAAAAAAATGAGGGTTTTAGTTTAACAATCATCAGAATTTTATATAAATTTGAAACTTGTAAAAATTAGTTAATTAACAAAAGCATATCTAATAAAATTATTACGCAATTTTTTTCGTAGATTTTCGTTTATTTAAGTGTCTCAAAGATATGTAAATTTTTTATTTTTTAACATTGATATTTATTGGCTTAAAATTATTTTTATAGCTTAAATGTCCGTACCGGTCGACGCGGGCGGAGCGCATCACCCACTTTTAGCGCTCAATTAAAATATAAATATTGGTGGTAGAGTCCCAGGAGGTGAGACTGTTTTTTAGCAGATTTCCTGCTCTTTAAGGATCTTTTTTTAATTTTGAATACCTTTAATAGTTTCAAAGATATTTGCAAAAAAACAAACCCCTTTTTTTAACTTAATTGTTTAAAGTTCTTACAATTTTTGCCAGCCCCACTTCAAATTTTTTAAAACGTTTCTAAATGCCCTGGATTATAATTTTCGGACTCTATTGAGAGAAATTCATCAAAATGGCTCTTGTTGACTAGACTATAAACACCATTATTATATTGTTTTAAATCACAAACTTGTTTAAAAACTCTGGGGTAGAGATACAAGAGTTACAATTAGGTGGCAGTTCCTGCTGTGAAAACCTAAAACATACGCAATGCATACGATACTTCTTTTTACAGCAGTTACAGTCCCCCAACTGCGACTCTTGTATTTCTATTGGCAACATTCTGGAGTTTGTAACATTTTTACTATATAAAATAATATAACAATTGGATTTTTTTAATATATGATACACGTTGGACGTTTTAAGTAACAGTCGGATTTTAAATACGACAAATACTCCGAATCCGAGCTTGTGTATCTCACAAGGATGTTAAATTTAAATTTAGAATGTCAAAAATTAGTTTTAAGCATTTGGTTTCTTTTTATAAAAAATCTTTTTTATAAACATATTTTTTTTTTTACCAAACAGAGCATAATTGTAAGACAAATTAATTAAAACCGAAATGTTAACCATAGCTAACTCTATGGTTGATAAAATAGTAGAATATGATTTAAATATGGAACTTTTTCTGCTAAGTAGTCTAGTTTATGTAGTACATATTTTTTGTTTGGATAAGTCAAAAATTAATTAATATTTTTCTATAAACGAAGACTGTTTCACAAATCCATATTTTTTAATCTAATAAGAAAAAGTTAATTACTCTTGGTATTTGACTTTATTTCGGATGAGTTTTTTTTCGTTTTTCTCTCGTCAAAAAATATTTTTCTTTTCAATTTTAAATGGTTTAAGATATAAAAATTAACTAAAGCTAATTTATTTTTAAGGCACAATTTAGCCCAAGAGCGATCAAGTTCTCAAGAATCGAAACATTTTCAGTGGGGAAACGAAACGCAATGTACAAGCGACCCAAATCTTAGTAGAAAAAAAGATTTTAATCTTATTCGTAAGTCTACACTTTTACGAAGACTTTGGGGAGACAGCAGTAAGTCAAAATTATCTAGTTTCCAAGAATGGCAATACTCTCATAGAAAAATGTCCTCCACACAGTCACTTAATTCAAATCATTCCAGTCCTGAACATATACCCAAAAGTATGCGAGAAACAACTTCGCCTCGCAGAAAACAAAGTTCAAGCCCCAACAGGTTTTCACTTGACGAAAGTATTTTTAACTCTCCAAAAAGAAAAATTCCCGTAATAGAAAATGCTCCTATAAAAGCTCTTACAAAAACACCTATATCCAGGGAAAGCACAACAAAATATACGTATTCCAGTTTTACGAACTTTTCTGAGACTAATTCTGATTCGGCCTACACAAATAGTATTTCCTATTCTACAAACCCTGTAAGTTCCTCTTCAAATAATCAAAATTATCATATAAACGAGAAACAGAGCAGATCAGAAGCTCAGAGTAGACTCTCGACAGTATCCGTACAAGAATCCTCTGTTCAAACTACGGATGTAGCCAACTTAAATGTTATATCCAACGTTAATCTTAGTCAATCTACTTTAGATGTGATCTTTAAAGAAGTTATGAAGGACGTAGGCAAACTAACTCCCGGAGAAATTAATATTAGTTCTGCAACGGTGACTTGCGGCAGTAAGAATGACATAACGGTCCAAAAAGTACCAAGTATTTCCCTTGATACCCATTCTGACAGTACAGGATTAACATCAAACCAAACAAACTTGGATAAAATCATTTTAAGCAACGTAAGGGCCGGTAGCCCATACATTAAACCAACGGAAAATGGTCAATCAGCCATACCCAGATTTTCGGCAGTACCAAGAACTTCTTCAATGGAAGTAAACACCAGTGAGGAAGATAAGGAAGGGGAGTCAGATACTGCTAGCTTCGTGGATAGTTTGGAAGATTTTAGTTCTCCCAGAATCTTAGGTCAAAGCTGCAGAAGTTCCTCTGACCTTTCTCAACTTTTACCGGAAGGAAAAAAGGATACTTCCCCGAAAAAGTCTTCCACGTTTTTTATTCCTATAGAAACCCCTAAAGAAAATAAAGCTAAAGCTGTTGCCGAACTTCTTCCCGTCAAAGTGAGAGAAAGACTTGTCGAAAGACAACAAAAACGCGAAGAAAAGTCTCGGCAATTTAAAAGTGCCTTAAAAACAATTGATAGTATAAGCGAAATAAAAAGTACATTAGGTCTAAGGAATTATTTGCCAAAAAAACGTAACAAGCCTATCCTACCTAGTATAGAAACATTAAAAAAATCGTCCAAAGAAAGAAAATCCGAGCCTCAAAAAGTACGCTCTTTGGTAAAAACAAGCTCGCAGATATTAAAGCCTAAAGAGCCAAGAGAGAATTCTGTATATACTGCCGATAAGAGAGATGAGTTTTTATTGAAACCCAAAAAAGTATACCATGGAAGAACATACGAAAACGCTCAAAAACGAATTGAAATATTGGAAATTATGGAGTGCATAGAAATTCCTTCTGAAAGAATCCAAAAATCAAAAATTCCCATACCCATTAGTAGTAGTGGTTATACAAATAGAAAAATTCATATTGACAAACCAGCATACCTAGATTTTGACAATCACGTACCTGACAACAAGCTCGATCAATTAATTGCCAATATTCTAATAGACTCACTAAATCACGATGCTGAAAGCTCTAATTATGACGGAGACCAGCAAAATGGAAATACTTCGGAACTATCACCATTAAGAAGTAACGGAAAATATCTTCATAGATTCGACGCTATTCCTGAAGAATCTTCTGCTCTTCGGCGATCTCCGGAAGAACAGAACAACAACAACAACAATAGCGTACTATTAAGGAATCAAAATGAAAATTTTACACGGCCCATGCAAAATAAAAATTTGGTAAAAAAGGATCTTTCTTCAATTCCCAAGGGCTGGGTAACCGTTTATACGGTACACAAGGATACCGAAACTCCAGAAAGTACTTCAGACGAAGGTATAAATATTTCTAAAAATTTTCAAAAATTCTAATACACTCGCACTGTTAAAGAACCAGTACACAGCACCATATGTATAGTACTATATCTATAAGATTACGATATACCCATAGATGGTTTTATTTAGGCAAGGAATATTTGGATGCAAACGATGTTAAAGAAGCTACACAGCCAAGCAAAAAGACCGCAGACGTAAGAGAAAAACTTGATTCTGAAAGTAATATCACCAACGGTGATTTAAGAACAGAATATCAGAACGATCATTTTATGTCTTCGAGTGAAGATAAAAATAACATGTTCGAATCGAAATTACTTCATAGGCCGCTGAAAAAATTTGGATATTATCAGAGAAAAGCCAAAATGAGGTGCGAGGAACAAAAGACAAGTGCTAAAGGTAAGTAATTGGTATTTTATTTTTTATAAAATCAATAAAAATTTCAGTAAAAAAATATGTAATTTTTGTCTACTAAAAAAAAGAGGGGGTCTTAAAAAATTAAATTACTTTCCAACATATCGTCACTTCTAAAAAAAAGTAACATACCTCATAAAAGTTACATTTGAGAAAAGAGCCAGGTGGTTAACTCTACTGACAGCATATTTTGATATTTAAAATATTTTGATTTTAGGCTAAAGAATTACAAACTTTTATGTTTTTTTTACTTCTCTTAAAAATAAATTAACACAAATAGGATCACTTTTAGAGTTATGTCGTTTTTTCTTCAACATGTTAATTTGTAAATCAATTAAAACTTACACAAAACCAGTAACAACAACAAAAATGTTACTTTTCTTATAAACAAATAAAAACTGTCAAATTTTGTCTTATAAGTATGTGTTTTCGTGTGGCGAAGACAATAGATTCGCAGTGGAGAAGAAAAAATATTAGCGCATCAGTGGGAGATAAAGCTAGGTATTTATTTGTTACTTTTCTAGGATATTCTCTACCATATTTTATTTGATATTTTGCATAAAACTCAAAAATTGCATGTTTTGATTTATGTCACTTTTCTTCAGAAGTGACGATATAACCTCTAGTATATAGTGACTTTACCCTTTTCTTCATAAACAAAGCCTCCTTTTTCGTTAGCCATAACACTTATAAAGCAAATTTTATATCTTTTACCCAAAATCATAATTTTTCAGTAAATCATAGCCGTGAAAGTGTCTATTTCATGGGGGTATTTTGCTTTTTAGGGGATTGGTCTGTAACGGTAAGCGGTACCAACAGCTATGGTCAAATGGCGCCAGATGTGGAAATGAGATTAAAATTTCCGAAAGAGTTAGTTTCCTATAATGAAAACGATTATGATAGACAGGAAAAAGAAAATGCTCAAGGAAAACGATACAACTTTCCTAAAATAGAAAATGATAAAAGTGCTCAACAATTAAATAATAAATTTCAAAGTAAGGAAATAATTTTAGGAAATATTTTTTTAAATACTGTTGATCACACTGATACTTTTACAGGATCTAGATATACTACTGCAAAATAATTAAGGGAGTAAGAAATAATTGTGAATTTTTTAGTGATTTTTGGAGGGCTATATTTCTGTGAAAATGGTCGTATCGAGGTCATAAAAAAGCATATTGAAGCTTGGAGATACTAGTTTTCAGATCTTTTGACCAAACATTTTTAAGAGCGACAGTTATCGAGTGATTCGAAGAAATAACACAAAAAAACAAAATTTGTAATTTTTTGTTTTTCTTATGGGTTCACGGGCTTGAAAAATTTTACAATAAAATCATGGTATACAGTGTGTCCCAAATTGGTGGGGAATGTATGGGGATCTTGGAAACCACGATAGATAGAAAATCGGTTAAATGGGGAAAGTTTTGGACAATTATGTTAGTAAGCTAATCCCGTTTACCACATGGTTTTATCTATTCAAGTTTTTGAGAAACTTTGAAAAAATCTGAAACATGCATTTTCGAAAATCGGCCATATTTTTTATAAGTGAAAATTTTTCAAATCTGTAAAAACTTCTTTAAAGCAACTTTTTTTGTAGAATATGACCGAGTATTTTCTATGTTTCGAGTTTTTAGAATTATCATCAACTTTATTTTTTCATATGGACGCCATATTGGATTTTTACGCAGCTAAATAGTGCTTTATATTCTGATTTCAACAATGTATAACATGTTATAATTTAAGAGTTTATAACCTCATTTATTTCAAAAAACAATAAAATATTAGTAATTGGCAAAATAGATAAGCTGAACCGACATTTTACAGAAATAGGTTCGCGAACATAGCTATAACTTTAAAAACTACACGTAACAAGTTAATTGAAACAAGTGAAAACAAAAACAATGAAAAGTGGCTAAACTAATATTCCTACTTAAATGAAGATGTAAAATAACGACCTAAAATTCAAAATGTTGTCCATTTCTCTTAACATATTAACGATATTTTTTAAATAGTCCTAACTTCCCTATGAATGGTTGACTTAGGTATGTGGAATTCTCTATCAACATCCCTGGCTGAAGATGTTGGATTTTCTTTAAAATGTTGGTTAACTGCAGCATCTCGTTGTCGATTTTCTTCAACGTACTTCTTAGGTCGTGTTTTTTTTAAACTTCCGAATTTAAGCAAAGTTGTAACCAGTTTTCGAAAGTATGTTAGTTTAGGATGCTGCCTTTCAGGAAAATTGTCGAAATACGTTTGCGCAGCTATATTAACATATCTTCTGCTTCTAATGACGCTAGATGACATTCGCCGGAATCAAGGCCAACTGAGAAAATATTTGTTTTTTGAAGTAGATGAGGTCATAATCTCCTAAACTATAACATGTTATACAGTGTTGAAATCAGAATATAAAGCACTATTTAGATGCGAAAAAATCCAATATGGCGTCCATATGAAAAAATAAAGTTAATGATGATTCTAAAAACCCGAAACATAGAAAATAAAAATTGACTACTCGGTCATATTCTACAAAAAAAGTTGCTTTGAAGAAGTTTTTACAGATTTGAAAAGTTTTTACTTATAAAAAAAATATGGCCCATTTTCGAAAATGCATGTTTCAGATTTTTTCAAAATTTCTTAAAAACCTGAATAGATAAAACCATGTAGTAAACGGAATTAGCTTACTAACATAATTGTCCAAAACTTGCCCCATTTAACCGATTTTCTATCTATCGTGGTTTCCAAGATCCCCATACATTCCCCACCAATTTGGGACACACTATATAGTTGATAGCCTGTTCATTCAGCTTCATTTTTCTTTTTTTAAAATTTTTTTCTTTGGAAATATCCGACTTTAAATACAAAAGGATCCTTTTGGCTTTAACCATTGACATCTCAGCAACCAATCATCGGACAGAAAATTGAAGGGCAGTTCCAAAATCGGCAATAAATTTCCTACAAAGTTAGCTTGCGGCCGTTGAATTTTTAATTTTTATCCTCAATTTTAACCTGAAAAAAGTAAAAAAAACTTTTTCCTTGTTTCGAAAAATCCTCCGCATCTTTGCGAATATTGATAAGGAGTCTTATGTTTGCACGAATTTTTATACCCCAATGCACCTTTAACAACCCTGCGAATCGGCAGGTTGAACCATTAAGTGGTTTTTCTAAACCGTTTGATTAAAATTTCAGAAAAAAATAAAGTAGCAAAATTTACCTTTATGGGTATCCCATAACCCTCGTAAAAATAAAAAATGGAGTTTTTTTTCAATTTTCTTTCAATTGGGCATCTTTTATCCATTGAATTTGGAAATTTAAAAGGAAAAAAAAGATTTTTGACAAAAAAAATTAAGGACCCCGCAATTTTCCTATGGAAAATGGTTTTCAGTCTTTCAAACTTTGTACAGTGATAGTTTTCAACACGCTGATTAAAAGTCTCCACGAGCATAAAACCCGCCCAACCTCCCCAAAATAACCCTTAAATTTCACTGGGGATTTTTCTTATGAAAAATAGGTTTCGACCAATTGTTTTTAAAACTTTGCATAGTGATACTTCTCGACACGCTGGTCAAAAGTCTTCAAGGGCACAAAACCCAAAAACTCCCTTAATCCCCGCAAAATCACCTTTAAAAGTCACTGGGTTTTTTTCTTATGAAAAATGGGTTTCGACCAATTGTTTTTAAACTTTGCATAGTGATAGTTCTTAACACGCAAATCAAAAGTCTTTACGGGCACAACCCTCCCAAAATCACCCTTAAAGTTCACTGGGGATGATTTTGACTGATAGTTTGGTCAATTGCTCTGCGGAATTTTTTTAAGGTATTGCCGAATTGTGGCCACTTGAATAGTTACAGAGCTATAGCCTGACTTGTAGTTGGTGAGATTGGAATCTGTAGTCAGGGGTGGAGGTATTGGGGCGGGGGTTTCATACCCCGTAAAAAATCCAGATACAGGATACAGGGGATGTCAGGCTGTAGCTTTGTAACTATTCAAGTGGCTATAACTCGACAACACTATCAAAAAATTATCAGTCAAAATCATCCCACTGACCTTTAAGGATAATTTAATTTTTTGGGGGGGAGGTTTTCGTGTTTTGTGCCCGTGGTGACTTTTGATCAGCGTATTGAACTTGAATAGTTACAAAGCTACAGCCTGACATCCCCTGTATCTGGATTTTACGGGGTATGTATCTCCCCCCCCAATACCTCCTCCACCGACTACAGATTCCAATCTCACCAACTACAGGGGAAGTCAGGCTATAGCTCTGTAACTATTCAAGTGGCCACAATTCGACAATACTATCAAAAAATTCCGCAGAGCAATTGACCAAACTATCAGTCAAAATCATCCCCAGTGAAGTTTGAGGGTGATTTTGAGAGGGTTGTGCCCGTGAAGACTTTTGATTGGCGTGTTAAGAACTATCACTATGCAAAGTTTAAAAACAGTTGGCCGAAACCCATCTTTCATAAGAAAATTCCCCAGTGACTTTTGAAGGTGATTTTGGGGGGTTAGGGCAGTTTTCGGGTTTTGTGCTTGTGGTAACTTTTGATCAGCGTATTGAGAACCACCACTATGCAAAGTTTTAAAAACAATTGGTCGAAACCCATTTTTTATAAGAAAAATCCCCAGTGAAATTTGAGGGTGATTTTGGGGGGGTTGGAAGGGTTTTTAAGTGTCATGCCCGTGGTGACTTTTAATTAGCCTATTGTGAACTACCACTGTGCAAAGTTTGAAAATAATTGACCGAAACCCATTTTTCATAAGAAAATTGCGGGGTTCTTAATTTATTTTTTTAAAAATCAATATTTTTTTGAATTTCCAAATTCAATGGATACAAGATGCCCAATGTTTGTTATCGCGAAAAAAGTCTGCTAAAACTTATCTTTTACTTATGAGCGGGCAAATTTTTTAAAACAGTCATTTAATTAACGTTGTGGACGTTGCTTTTGAGAATACCCTTAATTGGCAAAAACACATTATATATCCATAGCCAGAGCAGCTTCAAAAATGCTCGGAATCTTCTTTTGAGCCTATAAATAATTATTCACGTCAAATCACTATACTCTGTATGTAACCTAGATCAGATCTTCTCTGGAATATTGTACCCATGTCTGAGAAATGCCATCTTTTACTACTTTAAGCACTTAAAAAACTCAATTTTTCATTTTTACGAGGGTTACAGGGTACCCAGAAATGTAAATTTTGCTCCTTTAATTGTTTAAACGGTTTACAAAAACCAAAAAAAAAAAAAAATGAAGCTGAATGAACAGGCTATCAACTCTATACCATGATTTTATTGTAAAAAAAATCAAGCCCGTGGACCCAAAAGAAAAACACCAAAAATTTAGGATTTTTTTTCTTTCGGTTATACTCGATAACTGTCGCTCTTAAAAATGTTTGGTCAAACTAAAAACTAGAATCTTCAAGCTTTAAGATGCTTTTTCTTACGATCTCGATACGACCATTTTTCACAGAAATATAGCCCTCCAAAAATCACCAAAACATTCCCAATTTTTTCTTACTCCCTTAATTTTTTGTAGTAGTGTATATTTAATAATTTTAAAAAAACCCAGACGGTAAATATTTTTTTTTGTAGGAAGAAGCTCAACTGGCGAAAGTTTACCCAAAATTAATGAGTCACAACACAGAAGTAAAAAGGTAAACATTAGTTTTAAAGATTGTTTTTTCCATGGCTTTGAAAAAGCTCAGATTCGTCTTTCGAGCCACAAAGTATTTCAACCCTATAATCTGTATACATTGTATGTATCCCAAATAAGACCCAGTCTAGAATACTGGTTCCATGTCTAGCAAAAGGCGTCTCCTACTCAACTTAGCATTCTTGATTCCATCCAAAGAAGGGTCGTTCGTATTATTATTGACCCCATTCTTACAAGAGAGCGTTTTTCTCTTGCCCACCGATTAGATGTGGGAGACTTGTCCCTTTTTTACGGGTATTTTTAGGAATTTGTTCTGAGGAATTAGCATATACTACTTCTCCCCTAGCAGCTCCCAATAGAGTAACATGAAGCACAACTTTGATCTATCCCTTCACAGATCAACGGGACAAGCCCCAAACTTATTACTTTGTTAGTGCCTTCATCTCTAGAAAGTCTACAGAACAAAAGTTCTGCCCCTACAAAAAAAAACTAGCAGACTTTTTTTTTTAATTTTATTTATAAGAGTTTTGTAGTATAGTTTAGCACTCTTATTGTTTTGTTCTTCGTTAACATTTTGTTTTGTTTTTTCAAAATATTAAACTAGTTTAATGTCAGTAACGGGTAAAATCGCCAATGCAAGATTAAACATGAATTTTAACAAAAGCCTTCACATTATGCAATTTGGCGTATTTTTCAATTTATTTAGGATCATCCTAATAACTATATATTTACAAAAACTTATAAACATAGATATTTTTCTAACAGTTATTCCTAAATATTCACCGATGTTGCTATGATTCATATTTCTTTTACTGTTATTTTTTGGGTTTTCGCCACTTTTGGAATTAAATAAAATTTATTATAAGAGAACTAGCTAAAACTCCTTTAAATCTGCTAGGAAAAGACCTAATCTGGTTCTTTTTCTAGAGAAAATCTAAGCTATAACCAACTACCCGATTTAAAAAACTAGCATTGAGTAATGCAGATCTCTTTCATAGGACCTTAACTTAATATTGGGTTGGGCCGCCAAAAATCTTGTCCATCAGTTTATTGCCCTAAAAACACAATTATGTTTGTTACTGCGAAAAAAGTCTGCTCAAACGCATCTTTTACTTACTTACTAGCTCATTTAACGTTGTGGACGTTACTTTCGAGAATACCCTCAATTGGCAAAAACACATTATATATCCGTAGCCAGAGCACCTTCGAAAATGCTCGGAATCTTCTTTTGAGCCTATAAATAATTATTCACTTCGAATAACTATACTCTGTGCCCTAGATCAGATCTTCTACGATATATTGTACCCATGTCTAGAAAATGGCATCTTAAACAACTTTAAGCCTTTCTAATTTTATCCAAAAAAAGCCCTAGGCCTTATTAATGATTCCACTTTTACAGAAAAGCTTAATTTTCTTGCCCATCGACGAGCTGTATGGGGATCTGTCGCTTTTTTTTAGGTATTTCCATAAATCCCTTCCCTACAAGATTCCAATAAAGCAACGCGTACTGTCACCCTTATGCATACCTTTACGTCCATCTTGAGATGCCCCGAACTTTTTTATTTCTTTATCTTTAGAATGTCCAGACTGTGGAACCTGCTGCCTGCAGATGTATCCCCTTTTCCCCCAAACCTCCAAATCTTTAAGTCCCGTGTTAATAAACTACCTTTTACTTTAATTAAGACACTTGGGGTGCCTCAATATTTAGTCTTTGAGCCTTTGTTACCAGAAAATAATTCTTCTGAAATGGAATTAAAAAAATTCTTGTAGAATGTAAAAAAAAACTGTTCTTTATTCTTAAACACAACAGTTAAACCTTTTTGGCAATAAATAAAGTTTGTTCGTTATTTTGCAATAATGTAATGAAAATTAACAAGAAAAACAGTTATGAAAACACAAAAAGACTAATTTGTAAATATATTTTTGCAGTTTGCGACTTGCTTACTTGTTTTTTGTTAAATAACATAACATAGTTTAAATAAATTGAAAAATGCAAAACCCGAGTAGTTCTCTACAAGAGTGGGCATTATTATGGATTAAATAATACTGTCGTTACAAAAAACAATATCCCTTCAAATTTTTTTTAATTCCGAAAACATTTTTACAAGGAATATTACTGTGCAATATATATTATTCTTATTATTGGTGCATTTATGAAGAAACATAATATACATTTTATTATGATACAATTACGTAAGGAACCTATTTTTTTTAGAAGGAAGGTTCAGTAATTTCAATGACACCATCAGTCATTATACCGAGACAAACCAAGACGAGTAGAAGTAGGTACCACCTCTCGAGGCCTAGAGAAAGGTTCTCCTTGCCAGATGTACCTTCAATGTTAAATGAAAGGTATATCAGTAGTTGCTTATTAAATAAAGTAATAACTTATTGCCTAACGTAAATTGCTTAATTATTTGTAGACAGTACTATGAAATCCTAAGGCGGATTCCTGGGATTTTAGCGGTTACAGGGAGATCCATAAGCTCTGAGAGAAAATCTTTTGAGGAGAGATAAGATATTTTTAACAGAAAACAAACCATTTATAGTGTAAGTTTATACTACATAAACATTGTATATTATATTTTTAAAGGTAAATAAAAGTTAAACCCTTATTATTAATTATTTATTATAACAAAATAACACAAATAAATAATTTCTTTAAACTACATGAATCTAATATTGCTGATGGGCTTTAGCATCCAATTCTTCCTTTTCCTTGACTTGTTTTTGAAAATAGGGATTCTTTTTTGGGTCCGTATTTAAGCTATAAAAACTAGGTGCCGCATGACAGTCAACGTTGTACCACCAATCACAGGCAAATTCTTTTTGGTTGAAGAGAGTTCCATTTGTGCATAAAAATGACGAACCTTGATCTCCTTCTCTTCCATCGTGGCATACATGATATGCCTGTTAAATTATAATTTTATTAAAAATAAACTAATTAATAAAATAAAGAACTATTTCATGTTCTTTTTTAGAAATAATTAAATGGATCTACCGAAATTTAATTATTGCGAGGAGTACAGAACTAATTTTTTTTAGTTACGTTCTTTTTGCTGACGAAGCAACGTTTTATAAAATGACAACGTAACCAGGCATAATTTTCATTATCATGCGACTAACTCATATTTAATAAAAACAAATATAGGCTATTTACCATCACTTTTAATAAGAAACAAGATCGTAAGAGCAATTTTATGATTGATTATTGTTTTTGGGTGCCTAAATATTAAAAAAAAATACAAAGTGCTGTTAAATCCGGGTTTGCGTTTTTTTAAATGAGCAAATTTGTCATAATTGCAAAAATTCTAAATTACTTGGAAATATATGCATTTTTAGCAAATACATGTGGAAAGACTTTTTGTATTAATTTTCGATCGAAAAAGAAAAATCTGCGCAGTGCTGCTCTCTACAGACAACAACAGGAACCACGTATATAATCTGCTCCCAAGATTTAGTGGATTTAGTCTGAAGACCCTGTATATCCAAGGAAGGTTGGCTGCATTTTTAAGTGTTCACAGTGTGTTTTCTTACTTCAAACATTTCGTTGATGTTAGTTCAAATCCAAAACATGTAAAAAATTTAAATTCTCTTGGCAAAATAGTACAGCAAATCAGTTTTTTGTGTCTCCGGTAAAATTTATATTTTGTGCCATACAAGGTTCATACTAAGACATCAATATTATAAACAAGCATTTTCCAATGATTAGCTTTTTTACCCAAGTTATGAATTTTTCAAAAAATGGCCAACTTTAGCAATAGGGAAAAATGCACCAATAAAATTTTGTAAAAAATAATTTTGCTTGTTTTTCAATTATTTACAAAAGTTAATTAAATTAAAACTAAATTAATTTTTTTTACTCTAAAAAGAAAGAAGGCTGTTTTTAATAGTTTTTTTCATATAGAGAACAGGAAAAGCTAGCTTTTGTACCGATATTGACTTTTTTATGTTTTATGCCCCACTTTTTCAAAGATGTTACTGGTGGATTGCTGTTAATTTTTAGGTACCAAAACAGCTTCTTTTTTCTTCGGTAAACTGTGTTATAACGTCACATAGCCACAGATAGTGGTACAAAAAAAATCGGTGCGAATTTGGGCATCTAACTTACCACGATCTATATCGCGTTTTGGCTTTTAAATGAAGATGAAGATGCAGCCTGATGTTCTCTATGTAATAATCCATGTATAGGGCCCCGCACAATCCTTATGGAAAATGGGTTTCGGCCATTTTTTTTGGAACTTTGCAAATTCATTGTTCTCCACACGATGATTAAAAGTGTCAATGGCACGAAACCCGATAATCCCTTGAACCTCCAAAATCACTTACAGAAGTTAGGGGTTTCATTTGATTGATTATTGGTCAATTGACTTACCGAAGTATTTAATACTACCTACATACTCACTAGACTTAAGCCTGACATTCCTCAAACATTCAACTACTCACTCTTCACCCTTTCCACCCCCGATAAAAGCCTGCCATGTGACTTTTCGCTGTTTACAGGTTATGAAACCGTTTGATCGTGAATTTCATAAGACAACCAGCTAAACGATCACTACTCAATATTATTCGACCTCAACAATTGAACCCCTACCCCCATGCCCCAACTCCATCCCATACCAAAGTCTGTCATATGAATTTTTCCTGCTTACTGGTTGTGGAAACGTTTGATCATGAATTCCATCCCACGGCCAGCTAAACGATCACTACCCAATACCCTTTGACTCCAATAATTGACCTCCCTTTCCCCACTTCAACGTCACCCTGTACCAAAACCTGCCATGTGACTTTTCCCTGCCCAAGAGTTGCGAAATCGAGTGATCGTCAATTCCAAAAGCGGGGTTGGGGGTTCGACTGTTTGGGTCAAAGGGCTTAATAGGGTTCTGATCGTTTAGAAGGCTGTGGTACGGAATTTACAATCAAACGTTTTCACAACCCGAAAACAGAGAAAAATCACATGGCAGGCTTAGGTCGGTGGTTGGAAGGTTAAGGGTGTGGGAAAGGCAGTAGTTTAATCTATGGGAAATATCAGCTTAGGTCTAGTAACTGTGTGGTGTGGCTATGGATTCGACCATAGTGTTGAATATTTCGGTAAGGCAATTGCATCTTCCTGACCTTTGGGGGTAATTTTTGGGGGGCTTGGAGGATACTTAGGTTTCGTGCCCAGTGAGCTCTGCCAAGTTTTCAAAAAATTGGCTGAAACCCATTTTCTATAATGATTTTGCGGAATCCTTTGCGTTACGCACAGTTAATTATAGAAGCAATAGGCAAACGGTAATAAATAGGCACAAAAAATATTTTTTTTACCAAAAAAAAAATGAAAAAAAAAATTCTTATAACTTAAGGCCATTTTTTCTCTGGCAGTTAATTTTGCCTAACTTCTTTAAATTTTTATCGTACTTAAATAGGCAACGCTCGTGCAAGTATTACTTTGAAATTATATTTGTAAGTTCATTTAAAATGTAATAATGTTACTATATCCCCGACCTCCTGTTTTATTTCTTTTGGTGTTGTATAAATTGCTTTAAAAAAATAGCTGAAACTGAATAAACGCAACTTTAACTCGTAAAGGTGCTTTTACAGTTTGAAAGATTTTTGCGTAAATCTTTTCTTGCTGCAACGCACGCGCTCTATTTCGTTTTTAAAAATTGCTGCATTTTTTTTTCATACAAGAAAAAGGCAGGCACACTCAGCAACCGGGATATTTTAGTGTTTTTTAAGGTACCAACATTAAAACATTTTAACACTATATAATTAACTAAACATAGAAGAGCGTCGAGCGTGCGTTAAAATATATTTATCAATAACAATTGAAAATTTAAGTTGTACATTCATTTTATACTTAAGAATTTATAAAAATAATCAAATACGTTTTTTACAAATTTCCGTAAGTTGGTAAACCTTTCTGTCATAACATGTTGCAACAACAAATTTATTATAAACTGTAAAAATACCTTTAAAAGTATAGAAAAAATAAAACTTATGGAGAAAATAATATATACAAAATATTTTCTTACTTGGCATCCAGTTTCTACATTGGCATACATTCCAGGTAAAGCAGGTACATTGTGGCATGAAAAACTAGTGTGGGGAACTGTATGATACAAAGGGTAATCATGGCCGGGTATTCCAGGAATTTTAGAAAAATCTTGTTTCTCTTCCTTTTCTACTTTTTTTTGGGCTGGTACTGATATTAAGAACCCATTATTGTAATAATCATCATAACCCGCATTCTAAAAATAGTTTTACTCTGTGAAAAAACAGAATGTGTAACGAAAATCGAAACCTGATTTTTTTTTAATCGAAATTGACAATTTTGATTTTGTATCGCTATTTGGATATTTTTACTTTTAAAAAATAAGTATTAAATAATATTAAAATGACTATAATGACAAATAAAGAATAGTTTTTTATTTAAATATACTTCTTAATTTTGTTTTGTGCTTTATAAAAGTAAAGCCCTAATGTAGAAATAAGTTTAATTAGGAAAAAAAAATATCCAGGAACAGAGTCATACAATAATAAAACATGTTTAAAAAAAATAAATCACCAAAAAATGTTTTATGAAACTGTCGAGAAATAGGTTTAAATTTTCTCAGATTCCTTAGGCATGCCTGTCGTTAGACACTAACTAAATCATTTATTTGGTATTTTTTCTATTTCAGTTAGTTTTAATTTTACCTAAAATCATTTGTTTTATCAGTTTCTTTTAAATTTAGCTTTTGATTTAATAAAAAAAAATACCCAAATGTACGACGACATGTTAATATAAAATGCATTGTTTATTGCGAAAAATCAATTTAAAAATTACTTGTAAAAATTAGTAAAATTATAAAACTTAATGGCCTGTCGTAAGACACTAACTAAATCATTTATTTGGTATTTTTTCTATTTCAGTTAGTTTTAATTTTACCTAAAATCATTTGTTTTATCAGTTTCTTTTAAATTCAGCTTTTTATTTAATGAAAAAAAATACCCAAATGTACGACGACATGTTAATATAAAATGCATTGTTTATTGCGAAAAATCAATTTTAAAATTACTTGTAAAAATTAGTAAAATTATAAACTTAATGGCCTGTCGTAAGACATTTATTTGGTATTTTTTCTATTTCAGTTAGTTTTAATTTTACCTAAAATCATTTGTTTTATCAGTTTCTTTTAAATTCAGCTTTTTATTTAATGAAAAAAAATACCCAAATGTACGACGACATGTTAATATAAAATGCATTGTTTATTGCGAAAAATCAATTTTAAAATTACTTGTAAAAATTAGTAAAATTATAAAACTTAATGGCCTGTCGTAAGACACTAACTTAATTATTTATTTGGTATTTTTTCTATTTCAGTTAGTTTTAATTTTACCTAAAATCATTTGTTTTATCAGTTTCTTTTAAATTCAGCTTTTTATTAATGAAAAAAAATACCCAAATGTACGACGACATGTTAATATAAAATGCATTGTTTATTGCGAAAAATCAATTTTAAAATTACTTGTAAAAATTAGTAAAATTATAAAACTTAATGGCCTGTCGTAAGACACTAACTAAATCATTTATTTGGTATTTTTTCTATTTCAGTTAGTTTTAATTTTACCTAAAATCATTTGTTTTATCAGTTTCTTTTAAATTCAGCTTTTTATTTAATGAAAAAAAATACCCAAATGTACGACGACATGTTAATATAAAATGCATTGTTTATTGCGAAAAATCAATTTTAAAATTACTTGTAAAAATTAGTAAAATTATAAAACTTAATGGCCTGTCGTAAGACACTAACTAAATCATTTATTTGGTATTTTTTCTATTTCAGGTAGTTTTAATTTTACCTAAAATCATTTGTTTTATCAGTTTCTTTTAAATTCAGCTTTTTATTTAATGAAAAAAAAATACCCAAATGTACGACGACATGTTAATATAAAATGCATTGTTTATTGCGAAAAATCAATTTTTAAAATTACTTGTAAAAATTAGTAAAATTATAAAACTTAATGGCCTGTCGTAAGACATTTATTTGGTATTTTTTCTATTTCAGTTAGTTTTAATTTTACCTAAAATCATTTGTTTTATCAGTTTCTTTTAAATTCAGCTTTTTATTTAATGAAAAAAAAATACCCAAATGTACGACGACATGTTAATATAAAATGCATTGTTTATTGCGAAAAATCAATTTTAAAATTACTTGTAAAAATTAGTAAAATTATAAAACTTAATGGCCTATCGTAAGACACTAACTAAATCATTTATTTGGTATTTTTTCTATTTCAGTTAGTTTTAATTTTACCTAAAATCATTTGTTTTATCAGTTTCTTTTAAATTCAGCTTTTTATTTAATGAAAAAAAAAATACCCAAATGTACGACGACATGTTAATATAAAATGCATTGTTTATTGCGAAAAATCAATTTTAAAATTACTTGTAAAAATTAGTAAAATTATAAAACTTAATGGCCTGTCGTAAGACATTTATTTGGTATTTTTTCTATTTCAGTTAGTTTTAATTTTACCTAAAATCATTTGTTTTATCAGTTTCTTTTAAATTCAGCTTTTTATTTAATGAAAAAAATACCCAAATGTACGACGACATGTTAATATAAAATGCATTGTTTATTGCGAAAAATCAATTTTAAAATTACTTGTAAAAATTAGTAAAATTATAAAACTTAATGGCCTGTCGTAAGACACTAACTAAATATTTATTTGGTATTTTTTCTATTTCAGGTAGTTTTAATTTACCTAAAAATCATTTGTTTTATCAGTTTCTTTTAAATTCAGCTTTTTATTCAATGAAAAAATACCCAAATGTAACGACATGTTAATATAAAATGCATTGTTTATTGCGAAAAATCAATTTTAAAATTACTTGTAAAAATTAGTAAAATTATAAAACTTAATGGCTGTCGTAAGACACGTCAAATCATTTATTTGGTATTTTATTTCAGTTAGTTTTAATTTTACCTAAAATCATTTGTTTTATCACTTTCTTTTAAATTCAGCTTTTTATTTAATGAAAAAAATACCCAAATGTACGACGACATGTTAATATAAAATGCATTGTTTATTGCGAAAAATAATTTTAAAATTACTTGTAAAAATTAGTAAAATTATAAAACTTAATGGCTAGTCGTAAGACACTAACTAAATCATTTATTTGGTATTTTCTTCTATTTCAGTAGTTAATTTTACCTAAAATCATTTGTTTTATCAGTTTCTTTTAAATTAGCT
>JAHBCN010001136.1:0-129941 GCA_019359885.1 Listronotus oregonensis
TTTTAAATTTTTTTTTTGGGGTATCTTATCACCTTTAACTACGTTAATATTCATATTTTCACTGTTACTTCATTAGAGGAAATATTGGTAGGAATTTCGTGTAAAATCTTCTTTGAAATTTCCACCTATTACTATAGGATTCAGGCAATATATCCCTCTGCAACAGAAGAAGACTTCAACCTCCATGCCTTTTTAAGTCCAAAATATCGACATCCGAAGCATTGGCAAGGAACGTAGTTGACTTCTTCTAAAAGAATGGCCATGTATCTACTGATGTCTTCAAGCTTCAAAAACTTCGCAATTTCTTTAGGTACATTTGAAATAGTGTGCTTTCCAATTACTGATTAACACATTTACCTCTTTCATAATGATACAATAAACGCTCATCTAGAGCATTCCTTGGTCTCAGCTTATTATATTCCTGTAGAAATCTGACATAAGGAACTGAACCTTTTATTTCGTTCTACAAAGTTTCTTTTAACTTTATTTTTAGACTCCACTATTTTTACTATAGCCACGTCATTTCTATTTCTACATCACTTCGCTTCATTCTGTATATTTCGTCTGTCCTGCATCCCAGCCACCCCCCTAATAGCTATTACTCATTGCTAAGTAACTTTGATCAGGCGCGTTAGTAAAAACTTTTATGATTTCTTCTTTTAAAAATTTTTGACTTTTTTGCCTCATAACCATCGTTTTTCCTTTTTAATAAAGCAACTAGTTTTTGAACTCCGAAATATCTTGATTTTTGTTTACGGAAATTGTTAACTTGAGCATGGAATATACAGACCAGAGGGTTGGTGGTGATAAAGACTCGGATTTTCTTGAAAATACGCCAACATCACATTCTCGTTAATCCGCCCTACATTTTTTGTGAAGCCATTCAGAAAACGATTTATATGTTTGATGGTACCTCTCTTTAGATTTGTCTGGCAGAAATGAAGCACACGCAAAGTCAGCTGCCTTTTGGATGCCATTTTCATATTCATTTAACATTTTAAAATGGGAATGGATTAATACTAAATTAACAATAATTCAAAATCTGACAAGTGCTGATGACAGACAATGTCATAAATGTGTTGTTGGATTAATTTTTTAACAGGAAAAATTTCAAAATCTCTGATATTTCTATTAAAACATGATGTTAATGATTATTAAATTATGATACATAGAACAGTAGCAGAAAAATATAATACATTACACGATGCGAAAGGTTCTTTCAAGTGTTCGGAGGTTTTAAATAGCCTCGGCCATTTAAAAACCACCTCACACCAAAAAGTAAACTTTCGCATATTGTAAAGTAAATTACTATTTTTGTATTAAATCAAAAGGGATTTTTAAATTTTTGTTAACAAAACTTAAAAGAACTTGTTGATTTATATACTTAACATGTATGTTTTGATTGTTACAATATCTAGTCCACTGTCCACAAATGCAATAAGACTTATAGTCTGATCCTTTAAATTCTAAACCCTCTATTAAGAAATTCATATGTACAAAAATTATTATTATGTACAGTGTAAGTGTAAAAGGTTTCCAAAGATTCACTTCTATTTGAGTTAAGCAAGGAAATACTATAGTAGGAACAGATCTTTAAAATAATGTATAATCTGGCATTGTAGTATGTTGTAGTACTTAAGCCACCGATTAAAAGTTCCAATAGGCATTACCTTCAGAAATCAATAGTTTTCATCCCCTTCACATACATCCATCCAAGCGCATGGTATTGTCTTGTAGCACAGCTACAGTAAGACCTCTGCAGACAGGTACCTAGAATTGACGACATTGCTTTTTTTACAAAAAAATCATTTATCAGAAAAAACCTACTTTCATCTAAAAAACCTAATCTGTTATAGACAACAAGCCAAGCGGAATCTGTAGCCCGAAAACGGGTCGAGTACTATAACATACTAAAATTTCAGACAATTTGACCGAGTGCCAATTTCCATAAGAATTTTGCGGAGTCTTAACACCCATTTTAAAAAGCACATGTGCTTTTATTAGATTTCTTTCGTAAGAAAATTTTCAAATACACATAAATATTTTGTATTTACCTTTCAAAAATACTTGTGTCCTGTGTCACATTTTGGCAATAAATATTAATTAAAATTGTTACTATAAAAGGTTAATGATAAGCTCTCTAAGCACAATGATTAAGCTTCAAAAATTAAAAAACCTGCAAATACTTTTAGTTTAGTAGACACTGAGCAAATTAATATGATCGGAATACATCTGACTTGCCGTGTATTTTGAACTTTAATATAAGTTTTTGCGCAAAGGTTTGAGACAATAATGTATAATAATAATAATAATAGAAATATATTTGACTTTTATTGTAAAAATGTATTTAAATCACTACATTTCAACTAGTAAATACCTTCGATGAATACTCATTAAGTTTAGTAATTTTTATTGGAACTATAAAAAACTAAATGCATAATGTCGAAAAGATTCGTTTCATCCTAAATTCGAACATATTATATTCGCACTTTTAAGTCATAATATAATAATAGCTAAAGTGAACAATTTATGTTTAAATTTTAAAACAATTCTGATTTAAATTTTTCTCTTGTTAAATTTTTATAGCTACTGAAATAATTGTGTCTATAAACACAATTGAATCTACTAATCTTTAGGTGATTCCTAAGTAGTAATCACCTAAAAATGGTTAATGATTTAAACTATATGATCACAATAAAAGTCAAAGATTTTACCTAAAAATTAATTGCAAAATAATATTTTAAATCTGACAATTTATGTAGTTTATCTATACCATTGACCTAGTAGCTGTTGTGATTTTTGTACTAACTACTAAATTACCTTCTAATGACTAATTCAGGTGATCATTTGATTAGTATTTCCCAAAGTATGCGATAAAAGTTTTTCCTCTGTTATGTTTTATAAAAAAATATTAATTAAGAACAATTTAGCTCTGAATCGTTGCGTGACAACTAGAGAAAATAAAAATTTGTAGAAATCTATATACTAACCCCTTAATATTTTGGAAAGTTTAGTAGAAATACTGTTTTTAATCAAAAATCAAATGGTCACTAAAATTGTCTAAACTGTGGTGGTGTCGATACCGCACAACTATTCGCACAAATTTAAGAAAGTAATAAAATAACCAATTTAAAGAAATTGTTGTAATTTTAAATTATTAATGTGTAGTTTCATCAAAAACGTGTAAATATTGTAAATTTTAATACATCGGCCTACATCAGTATTATTACCGGATAGGTTTATTGTTAAATACACCTAAAAGTTGTATGTTCTGGGTGTCAGCTCTTCTTAAATTATTTAATAAATGTTGCGAAGTACTATACTCGTATGAATTCTAATTAATTAAAAATTCGGTAATTGTTTAGATATGATTCAATTTTTTTGGGATGTAAAATCAACATTATATATATATATATATATATATATATATATATATATATATATATATATATATATATATATATATATATATATAGGTCCTGCAACAGTACGTCGGGCTTCTAGCCTAAACTAAAAAAGTTAGGAGTTCCGTTCAAGGTGCAGGTATCAGTTAGGGGAAAAAAAGCGCATTTTACAAAAATAATGTGGTATGTACAGGGTGGCCCAAAAATTGTGGCAAACAAAATTCACTTTTTTTTAAATGTAACATACTGTATATTTTTGCATCTATGGAACCTCCTTAAGCATCTTTATTTATTCCTGAAATATTTCAGCTTTGAAATGATTAGTTTGTAGCAATAAATTATTTTAAAAAATAGTTGAATTTTCATGACTCCACTTAAACACATACCAGCACCATAAATACAAATTTTATGTCAATATTGGATATGATTCTTTTTGTAGAAGACTGTCGGGATGCTCTAACCCGGTTTTTTGGTTTAATCTTATACAGAGTGTTCAAATTTAACTTTTTTAATTTAAGAAAATCAATGCTATTTTTCTTAATTTTTTTAAATGGCACACCCTGTATATTTATTATGCGTCAAATGTAGAATTATTATACCAACATTTTTTGTTATACAAACCTACTAGTTATCTTTAACCGTTCTGGAAATATTTATAATAATTACTAATTTATTCGTCTGAAAACCGTTTTATTTGGAAAATACTGATAAAAACACCGAAAGTATTAATTATAAACTAAGGTAAATGTTCAAAATGCCTTCTGCTGGTTCTGAACTAGCATGAATTTTAAAGGTAATACTAATTTTAAAATTAACAATTTCTTAAATGAGGCAAAAAGCAAAAACATATTCACTGATTCACGCCTTGTAAAACGTGGAACTATAATATTCTTTGCCTGTACATACCACATTATTTTCCTAAAATGCGCTTTTATTCTTAACTGATACCTGCACTGGAACGGAACTCCTAACTTTTTTAGTTTAGGCTGTAGAGAAGCCCGACGTACTGTTGCAGGACGCTGTATATATACATATATATATATATATATATATATATATATATATATATATATATATATATATATATATATATATATATATATATATATATATATATATATATATATATATATATATATATATATATATATATATATATATATATATATATATATATATATATATATATATATATATATATATATATATATATATATATATATATATATATATATATATATATATATATATACATACAGTGTAGGATTTTAAAAGTGTTACAATGAATATCTCTAAAATGTGTTGCACGATTTTAACAAAAGTTGGTATGGGTAACAAGTAGCAAGGGGGACATACTCTGACGTAGTACTTAAATTTTTACCCCCTCCACTTTTTGACGGGTGGGTAACTTCAGAATTTTAAATGGAAAGTGTAGTTTTTCATGAAATTTTAATCAGCATAAAAACTACATAAGTGTACAAAAAATTACTTCATTTGCTTTACGAGTTGCCTAGTAACGAATTTTTAAGGAAATAATAAACGAAACAATAAATTAATTAGAATATTTAAAATTAACGCTGGTTATGCTTCAAAAGGTGTTGAAAGTGGCCTCGTTGACTTCTAAACATTTCAAAATTTTTTTGACAGGAGTTGCGCACACGATTTAACATGTCGGCAGTTACTAATGTACAAGCTTGTCGAATACGGTTTTTCATGTTTTCTGGTGTGGTTGGTGCTGTAGCCATAACTTTTTGTTTTATAAATCCCCATAGAAAGAAATCTAAGGGGTCAGATCAGGAGATCTAGCAGGCCAATTTACAGGACCACCTCGCCCAATCCACCTATCTCCAAATATGTAATTCAGAGAATCTCGTACTTGCCGCGCAAAGTGTGGTGGAGCACCATCTTGCTGAAACCACACTTCTTCTTGCCTAATTCCATTGTCATTTAGAAGCTGCGGCAAATTGTTATTTAAAAAGTTATTGTACATTTCCCCATTTAGTGGGCCATCAAAAATGCGGGCCAATTACTTGTCTGCAACAATACCACACCAGGTATTCACTGACCAAGGATGCTGATTTGGCACCATCCTAATCCAGTGTGGATTTTCAGCTGCCCAATAGTGCATATTGTGTCTATTGACCTTAAATTAAAAGCAGAAAATTAATGCGAATTGCAATACCAAATGCAAAAATATCCTAGTGGCAAATAAATAGTTACCTGGCCACAATTAGTAAACGTAGCCTCATCAGAAAAAATCACTTGTGTTAAAAAAGCATGATTTTCTTGAATCTTCATCCTTAACCAGGTACAAAATGTTACTCGATTTTGAAAATCCTCGCCGTACAGTTCTTGGTGAAGACTAACGTGATAAGGGTGAAAATTGTAGGAAAGTAAAATAGTTAGTACTAATTTTTTGACAATTCCCGAATCTTGAGCAAGTTCTCTGGAACCAACGTGGGGATTTAAATTAATGGCGCCCAAAATTCCAACGGCCATGTCTTCACTGGTTTTAGTTCGTCGCCGAATTCTCTTTTTGGCACGAAGGTTTCCAGTATTGCGAGCTCGGTCTTCCAGCCTCTTAAATGCCATGTGGACTTAGGAATAGCATGAAACCTGACAGCCCACAATTGTGCAGCTTCCCGGTAATTCTTCCTACATTCACCCAAAATTAATAACATATTGATCTCAATGTCGTAGTTTTGCTCCATATCTGAAGAGATCTGAAGAGAGACTAGAGATATTTTTGACACAAATGTCACTACTTGACAGAGTAGGTCGTTACCTAAGTAACTACCAATGGCTACAGCACCAACCACACCAGAAAACATGAAAAACCGTATTCGACAAGCTTGTACATTAGTAACTGCCGACATGTTAAATCGTGTGCGCAACTCCTGTCAAAAAAGAATTTTGAAATGTTTAGAAGTCAACGGAGGCCACTTTCAACACCTTTTGAAGCATAACCAGCGTTAATTTTAAATATTCTAATTAATTTATTGTTTCGTTTATTATTTCCTTAAAAATTCGTTACTAGGCAACCCGTAAAGCAAATGAAGTAATTTTTTGTACACTTATGTAGTTTTTTATGCTGATTAAAATTTCATAGAAAAAACTACACCTTTCCATTTAAAATTTTGAAGTTACTCCCCCACCCGTCAAAAACTGAGGGGTAAAAATTTAAGTACTACGTCAGAGTATGTCCCCCTTGCTACTTGTTACCCATACCAACTTTTTGTTAAAATCGTGCAACACATTTTAGAGATATCGCATTGTAACACTTTAAAATCCTCACACTGTATATATATATATATATATATATATATATATATATATATATATATATATATATATATATATATATATATATATATATATATATATATATATATATATATATATATATATATATATATATATATATATATATATATATATATATATATATATATATATATATATATATATATATATATATATATATATATATATATATATATATATATATATATATATATATATATATATATATATATATAATATATATATATATATATATATATATATATATATATATATATATATATATATATATATATATATATATATATATATATATATATATATATCAAGATTCAGTGCATGATGGGATTCAAACCGTAAGTATCGAAATTATTTGCATTTTGGTGCTAACAACATTTGAAAGTTTAAAATTGAGTCTTGGATATCGGAAAAACCGAAATTTGCTGATTTCGTTTTTATTTTTCTGACGTTATTTAAAGAGATATGAAAATAAAAGACACTTTTCATGCACTTTTAAGCTCTAAAACAGCGTTGAGATTTCGACGACGTTTGTTTTCGTTGACCATCATCAACTTTATTTTTTTAAATACGACCTGGTTTTTATTTAATTTTTGAACTCTTATTATCCCAATTACAAAAATGTATAACACTTAATATTTATTAACAAATATGGAACGCCCCTATAAGAAATGGTGTGCGTTCCTTGTCTTACTCATTGTCTCTTATGAAAAATATGTTTATTTAACAGAAAAATATTAAGTGTTATACATCATTGTAATTGGAATTTTAATTGCTTCAAAAAATGCAATAAACAATTGAGTGCCGCATTTAAAAAAATAAAGTTGATGATGGTTTAACGAAAACGAAACGTCGTACGGAAAATCTCTCAACGGTGTTTTGTAGACCTTAAAAAGTGGCCAAGAAAAAGTGTCTTTTGTTTTGCCATATCTCTTTAAATAACGCCAGAAAAAAATTAAAACGAAATCAGCAAATATCGGTTTTTTCCGGATATCTCCGGAAGTACTCGGAATTTTACAACTTTCTACTAGGCATGTTGTTAGGCACCTAAATGCGCAACTTTGCCATAATTTAACCGACTTCGTATCTCTTACGGTTTTCGAGATCCCCATGCATGCACTCGAATCTGTGGCACCCTTACCACACCATTAAAAATAGGTGGAGCCACACATCTAAACAACTGCCAAAAATTTTAATCCCATAGTATTTAAAAAAAAAAGTCATCCAAGGAGGACTGGACATTTGAAAAGAGGTATGGAGCGTCAAGATACCATCTCTGTGTTACAAAAATGGCCTTCAAATTGCAGTAAATTAAGATGGCGTTGTGTTCCAGATGACAGTTTTTAAACTTTATATATTGCGGGCAAGTTCACACCATACCCATCGCTACAGCAACGCCTCTTTATTTAATGCTATTTTGGGTCACGTTTTGAGCCAAACAGCCATAAGAGATGGTGTTCCTTACATTTACCCTTCATGTCTAGAGGGAAAACAACATTCTACGTTAGCGAGAAGTACCGGCGACGTTGCCAGATGTTTTTCTTTCGAGAATTCAGTGTCAACTTTTTACTTTTAAATGGGATATCCACTTTTTTATTATTTTTCTGATTTCCTGCGTAATTTGCTGTGAATTAATAACAAAATATCAAGGTCCGAAATTAAAAGTATTCCAGATAAATGGCTACTTCTCAGAGCAGGTGTTGTATTCCATATGAAAAAAATAATTGTCGCACCTTGTTATTTGTCGTTTCTATCTTCTAAAAAGTGTAACAGGTAGGACACCGTGACAATTAGATTTGACGTATACTTTATGGTACATTCCCCAATAACTCGTTGATTTCTCGACCGCAATAAAATTTAAATGACAACCGTCAGTGGTAAACCCAGTCATAAATAAGTTGCCTGACAAATATCTGTTATGTAGGCACCGCACTTTTTGAAAGGGTACATGTCCTGATTACCTACTAATATCAATAGTTTAGGTTAGCTATTTTGGATGCGCAATAACACACGAAAATACCTTAATAAACTCCAAACGACTGATGAACTAAGATGAAAAGATTCTGCTTTATATTGAACCCCTGCAATTTGCCTTTAACCTACATAATATACAAAAAAGTAGGTACAATAATAAATAAAGGAAATTTTAAGTCCGGACCTACCTGCGGGTACTTAAAGTTTATTGAGTTTTACAACAAACAGTAGCAGGTAAAACGAGAAATCAACGAATTATTGTGGAATTTACTGTAATAATTGTTTAAAATGGTTTACCTAAATAAATAGGTAAAAAGTTGCGTCTATATTGTCAGAAATAAAAAGGACCTCTTTTCTTTCGGTAAACCATTTTAGACAATTATTAAACTATATTTTAAATCTAATTATGCACGATCGGGCGGTAAATGTAACCACAATGAAACTTACCGCCCGCATTTCCAGGCAGTAAGTTGAATTTACCGCCATACGTTTTGCGTAACCAACATAAATAAACAACTTTGGAAAGCAGCCTGACGACTATTAAAAACATTAGCCTAGCATAAGTCCAGCAAACTTATTTTTGAAAATAATGTGAAATGAATACCATGCATTTTAAAATAATTTATTTTTAAACTGAGAGGTCTAATCGTGCATAAAACGTAATAAGTACCTTGGGCGTTAAGTGTAGTACCGCTCTTAAATATTGAAGACCTCCGCTGTCGCGTCGGCCTTTAAACGCCCGTAATACTTAAATAACTATTATCACACACCACCCGTACAGACTTTAGAAGATAAAAGCCAGAACTTACAAGGTGCGACAAATATTTTTTTATACTTGACCTGCTCTAAGAAGCAGCTATTTGTTTGGAATACTTTAAATTTCGAACTCTGACATTTTGTTATTAATACACAGCAAATTACGCAAGGAATCCGAAAAAAATAAAGAAGTAGATATGCCAGTTAAAAATAAAAAAATTACACCGAATTTTCAAAAGTGGAACAACTGGCATCGTCGGCGGTACCTACTTCCAGCCAACGCGGAATGTTATTTTCCCCCTATGTTTCAAATGTCTCCCAATAGTTCGTGAGATTATTGGACATTCCGGGACTTTTGAGACACACTGTATATTGATGTTTCTTCCAACATGACAGTTTATTTTATTTTCTTTTATTATCTACCAGAGTACTGGGTCCGGTGTAGTTTAGCTCCATTCGATTTGAAAAAAATAAATATTACAGATAAAAAGAACACATTTTGTTTAGTAGATTTCCAAAAGAAAAAATCCGAAAAAATGCATTTTTGCAGAGAAAAATGAAATTAAAAGTCGAAAAAATACTATGTTTTTAGGTTAAGTAAAAGGCCAGAATTTGGACGTTGTCGGATCAAAAAAATTGTTCGACGGCGCATTTATGATAAAGAAATTTTACAATTTAATGAGGAAAACCTAACGACAACTAACCAAAAACTAACCAAAAACTAGGTAATAGTTTGAAAGTTGTTGTTGGTTAGTTCTGATTTGTTGTTTCTATAAAAAAACTTCATTTCTGGTAAATGGGAAAAAACAACCTTCAATAATAACAAATTATTGGAAAACATCTGGCAACATTGCTTATTGAAGGACGCAACCGTCAACAAAAATGTCTTTTTAGTGTATTCTTTCTCACTCTTTTTCATGTTAGGGTAAGGCAGTGTTGCCACGTAGATGGGATCATAAATCTCTCACGTTACTTATTTATTGGAGATTTAATAAAACGGCCATAAAAACCAAATAAATTGTATTTTATGTTAAAGCTTAGAAAAACAACAAAGTACATAAAGAACAAAAATCTGCCAAAAAAACTAAAAACCAACGGGTAGGAGCGTTTTGCTCCTACATAATTTTTAATAAAATGCTCCACTTTATAAATACACTGTAGAGTAAACATGATAGGAAACCTTTGTATATACCTTTTCTTTCTCGCTCTGCGTGCTGATTAAGGTTGTAACGGAACTCCACCTCTGTTACTGCGGAACTTCCGCAAAGAACCGACCACCGCATCCGCCTGCGCAGAATTTATGCGGAGTTTTAACGGAGGTTTATTTACGATAACATACAATCCGCAAGGAGCGACGCTGGGCGACGCGGCCGTTCGGCTACCTCTTCTCAATTTTAATTACTAGTTTATTTATGAAAGCATCCGCCTCCGCTAAGAAGGCCTCCGTTACAACCCCGGTGCTGATATAGATCTGCCGAAGGTCGGCGACCAGCTCCACTAGGTATAGTCTCGGACGCTATGTTATTAAATATAAACGAAAGCAGAAGGTTATAATTTAAATATGCATATAAATAGGATATTTGTAATTACTTAGTAAATAGTTAAAAAAAAAATAAAATGTCATAGTCTAACTCGGAAAAAGTCTCTACAAATAGGTTTGTTTCTGTAAATCCCCGTCGTCTCAAAGTACTAAAAAAATTCGCTATTTCCGCGACTAGTCGCTGCGAACGGCAACATTCCCACTTCCCACTTCGTGCGTTTCCGAATGACTTCGGTCTCCTTCGAAATGGGGAAGGTCTTTGTTGCGGAATGCGGAAGCCATTTTCTTTCACTTATTGTTTATGTGCTATTTTTAAAGTGTCGTGTCGCCGCGTGATTTTGGAGATTTTTCTTAATTATTAGTGTTTTTCTGTGTTATTGGGTAAGTTTGGCATATTTTTTGTTTTAAGCAGTAATTGGCTTGAGTTGAGCATATCATGCAGTGTGTATTTTGTTACAGAAGAAAATCGCAGAGGCAGCTGCCCCAAATTTTTTGCAAAGGAAAACGAGGATAACATGCACCATTGTAAGTACAATATATACAATCATTTAATAATTTAATTTTTATTCCGAACTACCTAATATTTATGTATATTTTTAATGGTATGCAATAATTTTGTATTTTAATTTAATTTTTTACTCGGAAACATTTTCTTTCGAAGTGTTGTATGGAAAAATTAAAATTATGCAAATTATATTTAAGCTACTGCTGTAGGTAGGCCGATTTTTTGCTTGTTTTAAAACACTAAGGATATCTTGTCTTTGAAAGACTAACAAAATTAAACTAAACATTTTTTGTTAGGAAAGAAATTAATAAATCTTCATTTCAATGAACTACTTTGTGGGTACTTTGAGAGCTGTAATACTAATGTATTTGCATTCATCATAGAGAGAAATTGTAAGAGATTCAAAACTGGGAAAAGTTTTATAATTATCAGGTCTAAGGGCATGAATATTTCAAAATGAAGTGCCATTGTTATAGCATTATTATTTACTCCTTCTATAATAAAACAAAATAAATAAAAATGAAATTATTTTACTGTTGTTTCTTCATACTTTTAAAATATAAAACTAATTAGGGGTATCATTGTATTTTGTAATCAATTTCTTTACGCAGAAGCATGCTTTTTATGTAAATATTTTAATTTAATGTGCTTTCAAAACATATTAAATTTGCTAACATACATCCATTTTAAAATAGCAAGTAGTTTGCAAAAATTAAAATAATTCAAAAATGTCTATTAGTTGTTAATAATAATTTACATTACGAGTCCGGTAGGTTACTTGTTACAGTACGAGTTAGATGGACGAGGTGATGCTTAGAGCCGAGTCAAGAATGTCTAAACCTAAACTAGTAACTGTAACAAGTATTACTGAAATGTATCGAAATGTATTTTATTTTATACTTAAGTCTGTTCTGTATCATTATTTGATTTCAAAATCAAAAAATCACAATTTATTCTAAAAGTGCATTACCTTTTACCCTGTGACGACAGTCAACAAGTGAATGAAAATGTCATGTTGGCATATTTTTTTAAATGTCTTATTTGATATATAAAAATGAAACAGTTTGGAAAGTGTTACATAGTGACACTTACCTGCTCTGATATTGAACCTACCGGACTTAAATTTATAATGTAATCGAAGGTCTACCAGACGATATGAAATAAAAGTATAATCAGCTGTTGACCGCTAACCCCATAAACAACTAAAAGTTAAAATCATAGGATTATGTTCTGTGCTTTTGTGTATTTTAAGGCTGAATTACTGCTAATTTGGTTAGAATTAAAAATAAGATGTCAGTTAAAGTGGCAAACTGGTATGTGTTTTACTAAATATTGTACGAAAAATAGGAAAACAATTCAATAAATATCAACATGTAGGTACAGGATCATTTAACAAATGCTGAAAAGAGCTATAGTTGTGGCTTTCCTTGTTTAGGAAAAGGGTCCCATTAAAAAAATATTTTATGACGTATTTTTTTTTGTTTTAATTTAATCCATTTTCTTTAGTATTCTTTCAAATTTTATGGGCAAAATACACAAGATGGCTATTTCACATTTTTTTTTATATAAGAAGAATGCCATCAATATGGCCCTATTTAGTCCTCATTGGATGGTTATGTAAATTGATCGTCATGTATTTACATGAGGAACATCTTTTAAAATTTTTTATTCATTTATGTTTATGTTGATACATAAAGTAAAAAACAGATTTCAATGTTAAACTTCTTATAGATGTACAGGGTCTTCATTAATGTCTGTACACCACGTGACCAAAAATGTTGCGGGTTGCCTATTCAGAGGTTGCACAAAATTTAATAAAATATCCCTAGAAATACTCATTGGCGCCGTGCATTTTAAAATCGATTTTTAAATGTCAAAAACATTTTTTTAAGGTTATAAAATTTACCATTTATCATTTTTTTAAGTAATTGTAATTTGAACCAAGTTATTAGGGCCTTTTGGATAATTTCTGTATGCATTTAGTTTTGAGTCTCTTGTTTGTCAATAATTTAATTTGCTAGATTTAAGTACAAAAAATTCTAGTCAAGAAACGAGGGATTTTTGTGCAGTAAGATGAATTTGAATACGCCGATTCAATACGGTTTTTGCATCCGATTCGTATCAACGTCTGCAAACTTTGTGAACAAATTTAATTATTGGAAAATAAAAACCTGCATTTCTGCGTTAAAAAAATCATTTTTAAATTACATTTTAAGGTTTGCAATTATAAAAATGTATAACTAGGTAAATGATGAAAATGAGAATTTGTTACTCGGGAGTTTTCAGGGTCGCTTACATGCTGACTATGAGATTGGAAAGGGCCACGGAGCACCTGGTGCGCGCTAAGGATAGTGTAAACGTGGTCTAGTGGAGTTTTACGACAGTTGGACCGACATTAGCAGGATTTGTTGTAAAACTTTAGAAGACGACGTTTACACCATCCTTAGCGCGCACCAGGTACTTCCCAGGCCCTTGTCAATATCATATGAGTGTTCAACGACCTCGAAAACCCCCCGAGTAACAAATTCGAGCCCATTTGCATCATTATTTACCTAGTTATAATTTTTTTATAGTTGCAAACTTTAAGATGCATTTCGAAACTGCATTTTTCTAATGCAAAAATGCAGTTATTTATTTCCCATTAATTAAATTTGTTTTACAAAGTTTCTATATGTTTATACAATTCGAATGCAAGAAACCACATTTGAATCCATCTTACTGCACAAAAAATCCCTCGTAAGGCCTGTTTTGGTGCCATGTTCTCTTGACTATGTAGGGTTTAGCGAAGATCCGTTAATATATTTTATTATACCTTTGGATTTTAGTCAATTTAAACTTAATAGGAAAACTCAAGTCACATTAACTCTTAGTTTACACAGTTTATTCATATTATTTAAATAAAACTACTTGACTTAAAATGATGGACATGACTTAGATTTATTTTTACATTATTAATAAGTTACACTACCTAAGTTACATAATAAAAAAAATTAGGAGAATTATTACATGCTAAAAGAAATTAAGATAAAACAATGTACAGAAAATTATTTTAACCGGGCAAATGAAACCACGCTTCATCAGAGAAGAAAGTCCGGCCAAAACACCATTCATTGTTAAGAATCTCATCAAAGCATTGACAAAACTGCACCCTCTTTCTAAAATCTGGTGAAAGGAATTCTTGCAACACTGTGACCTTATATTGATGCATTTCCAAGTTTTTGGTTAGTGCTTTATGGCAAAAACATTTCTAAAAAACAAAATATGGCACTGTAAACATTAATTTCAATTTTTATTTAAAATAGTATCTTTACCGGACTGAGTAGACAACTTCTCCACTGATTTCTTAGGAATGTGCTCCATTCGAGAATGTATATCAAGAACAGGTTCTGTAAGCACGGTAGGCCTTCCAGTGGACTTGCCCTTAAAAAATGCAATTCTTGTTTTCAAAGCCATTGATTAGCACATGTCTGTGATGGACAAATGTTTCGTACTCAACAAGATTCTCAGTTTCCTTTCTCTAAACAGGTCCATGCAACTTTGGAGAGAATATGACCAAGTTCCATCCTCATTACGAGTTGCACTTCTAAAATGTGCCATTATTATAAAGGTATCTTGTTCCACAGTCCACATTTTAAACATTTTCTAAAAGTAAACAAAACAGTTTTATTTACGTAACCTCAATAACAAAAACAGATGTAACTTACCTTTAAAACTAGAAATATGAAAAGTAATTCTGAAAAGAACTGTTTTCAGCTTGTAAGGTTCGTTTTCAAACATAATTTGTTCAAAAAAAATCTAAAACTTTTCCAAAAAAACTATCCAAAAACCAAATACCGCTAACGCCAACAATGGTCTGTCAGTAGTGTCAGTCAAGTCTACTGTCGAAAAAGAGCTTGCTGTGTTGCCAACACTAATATTTTCCTCATAAAAGGTGTGTTCTTTGGACCACTAACCTGCACTGACTCCGATTTTTTGGAATTTTAACATTTTAGGAGGTTATTATAATCAGTAATAATGATTTAAACATTTTTTGCTTTGTTCGGAGTTTAGAAGCTGGTAAATTGTCACAGAAAAAAATAAATTTCGGCAAAAACTTTATGAACTTTTTTCCATCGTGGCAACATTGTAAATAGGAAAGAAACCAAGCAGTGGAGCCACTTTTACAAACCAAAATCGCGTGGTCACGTGGTGTACAAACATTAATGAAGGCACATGTAATATCAAAGTTTTTAGGCTCAAGTATTTTACATTTTAGCTTTTTTTGTAAATAGATTTAGTTTTACCGAGAATGGGATGAGTTATTTATTTTTATAATGGTTTTTATTATTTTCTTATGATATAAAAAAGTGGAGGAAGCACAATAAGTATTTTGTCAGATTTTATACACAGAATTTTGATTAAAAGTGTATTTTATAATAGCATGAGATGTTGAAGATTTTTTTTTCTATTTATGTTTGATTTTATGCTAGTCACTAATTATTATTATATATAGCCTTTGCCAATTTTAAATTCTGGAGGAAATTTAAGATAATAAGAAAGGAATCAAGTTAATTAATTATTATTTTTTTGAATAAAGTAGGGAAACTGAAAAAATTAGACCTAAAATCAACAAAAACTGATAAAAAGACCAAATAAGCATAGGTTTTTTTTGTATTTAGAAATAATCATCTTAGTTACCATAGTTTATACAAAATTGCAATATCTACTTTTTAAGAATGTGTATTTTTAATTTTTAAATATAATGACAATGTAATTCTACGATAAGAGCATACAACATATGTCACTGTGTCTCGCCATATAGAAATATCAATTTATATTTTTCTTATTTATTTTTTCGTATTGTTTACTTTTTAATGTCACTTTCTCTACGTACTTACCTACTTTTTTTCGGACAGCATTATACCTAACAAAATTAAATAGGTTTAAAAGACGCGAAGAAAAGTAACTAATATCTTGGTTAAGAATAAGGTACTGCTTTTTTTTCCAGATGTGTTGCTGCGTACTTCTACCCATATGAAAAAATGATGGACCATTTATTTATTCTTGCTGTAGTTAAAATTAATATATGTATATAGATAATTAAAATAAATATATTAATTTGCGGTTTTGTGTTTTAATTGAAACTTGTGTTTGTTTATTTGAAAAATGGAAATTTTAACAATAAGCAACAAAATAATTAATTAATAATTAAATAAATAAAAAAATATTTAAAATGCATTTTAAGGTTTTTTTTAAAACAAGGCAATTTTGGCTTATTTTGGTATCTATTTTAGTTGAAGGGTAAATAATTGGTTAAACTTCACCAAAAAATAATCAGTTGATGAAGAACTTATTTTTTTCCAATCAACTAAAAAAGATACCAAAATAAATCGAAATTGCTTTGGCAAAAATTTTAAATGCCCGCCATAAATACAAATCATCTCAATCGGTAAAGTAGGAAAAATATAATTTGATCAACCGACAGGCCCATCTATAAATAAAATTATTAAATAATAACGTAGAGCCATCTCTAGGGGAAGTGGGCGTTCTTGCCATTCAAGGTTATCTTCTGTTGCGAAAGAAATACATTGTTGCAACACTTCTCTAACCCTTTTTTATTCTGTGATGTTAGTCCGCCATATTACTCAGCATATTTTATACGGGAAATAAAGAAATTATTTTATTTTGTGATAATGTGAATGAAAATTTCGTTTTTTCAGACCCTATGTGTTTTATTATGGTGTAACAAATATGTGAAAACAAAAATTATATTAAAATATTTCTATTTAGCAATGGAGCTAAAGTTCACCGTAGCCCAGAGTACTTTTAGTTTATTAGTATAATTTTTCGTTTACTTACGATTTTAAATAAATTTGGCATAGTGAGTTTTTTGTTTTTCGGTGCTAATCACGCAATTAAAGTCAACAAAAACACCCAAGTTTTAAGTTATGATGCCCTCAAAAATAACACCTAACCTCAAAACTGCACTATTTTTCTTAATATGTGTTCTTCTTAAAACTGGTTACACACAATAAACCTCAATGTTATGCGAAAAAAAATATATATTTTACTAAATAAACTCATTTTCACACATATTTAGACAATATTTAAAAAAAAAACCTTTAATAAATATTCATCATACTTTCAAAACGCGATGTTGCAAAACAATTGAAAAGCGCCAACTTTTCAAAGTTAAATCGAATTTATTAACTTGTTTCGCGTGAAAATAAGATTTTTTGAAGGTGTTTTTTTTTATCCCAAATAATAAAGCAATATAAAAATGAGTTTACCTTGTTAAATACTAAATATTTTATTAAAAAATGCTTCAGTTTGGGTATCACCAGTTTAAAAAAGGCGGAATACCATAAATTTAGGGGCGCCAACATAAACTTTCACTTATTAGATTCTCATCCGCCATGATTTCGCAAAAAAATGTAGCAAAAATTCTATTTCATCAGAATAATATTAACAAATATATAAGAACTTACCCTAAAAACCAGAGCAACACTATTTTAGGTATATATGTATTTATGTATTAAGACACTAATCAAAATAGCTATTTAAATATTGCGTTTTTACCACAAACACACTTCTGGATGGTCTATCACAAACTAACAAAACAAATAAACTAAAAATCCAAGCAAAAAATTCATTTCGTCAGATTGTAGCAGGTATAAATAAACAAAAAAAAATGAGTCATACCTTAATTTGTCGGATTATTTGCAGCATGGGAAAGGGTGGAAAGAAAATCTTAAATATGCAAAGAAAATATAACCTTTTAAAAAGAAGTAGCATATCGGAATTAAGTAGGGCTGTTGACAAAGTTATTTATTCGACATTAGATGGCACAGAATATTATTTTTTTATATGCGTAGTAGGCAATTGCTTTTGTTAACTTATTTAAAAAAAAGACATTACTGAATAGGTAAAATTTAAATTCGAGACAGTTTTTTCTTCTTTCTATTTTGGAATTCTGCTCTGTTGGCCCTCTAGTTTAAAAAGGGCTTTATCGAGAAAGGTGAAATTTTCCATATGCAGTTTGGGCTTATGCTAACCTCGAAACAAAATTTTAAAACGCACTAATACGGTTTTTGTTTAGTATTTGTCCTTTTTCTTAAATTCTAGATGGTAGTAATTTTTTTTATTGAGTTTAAAACAAGATTAAAACCTAAAAATTTAAAAATACAAAAGCCAACAAAGCCAAAACTTTTGCAGAAATAAATTTGCCGTTGCTGTTTTCATTAACTTGGAAACAGTTTTTTCTAGGCTTTCGTGTGTTGAATCCATATTCGATTGACTTTACTTTTAAATTGACAGAGGCGGAATTAGAAACCATTTGTTGGTGTTATTTTGACTTTACAACATTGTTTTCACAACAATTAAATGTTTTGTGGTTTTGTATTTAAAACATAGCTAGTTAACATTTTGTTGTCAAATTTTAAAGACCCTTAAAATTAATTTAAAAAACGGTTGTAGAAAAAATAGTGAATATATTTGGTGCGATAATGGTTTTTAGCGCCCTTAAGTAATTGACAACCTTGTCTACGGGTCGATTTGCAAACTTCACTTGTTTACACTAAAAGACTAAGGAATAAAAGCCTAGTTACCGAACTTGGAAAAAGAAAGGTTATACACCAATTCTTTTGCGGCATCATCCAAGTTCCCAGTTTCCAAATAACTATTATACTATAAATTGCGTCACTAGCAACTTATGCTAATTGTTTACTAGCTAATAAACACGTCGGTGATGGGTCAAGCGGATCCCATGTGCATATGTAAACGTTGGCTACAAAATGTTTTTTTTTTTAAATTAGTATCCAGTATAAAAAACGGTATACCTTACACGCATACAGTTATCTTACTATTATAGGGAAACTTCCCTCTATTGCCCGACAACGCGCTATAGGGAATCTGTAGCCTTTTTACAGGTACTTTTATGGCTTTTGCTCCAAGGAATTGTACAGTATATTTCTTTTTAGCTTGCTACAGTCCACTAACGCTTAAGCCTAAGTACTAATGTACAGTGGGTTTCACAAATATTTTAAGTGGTAGTTTATTAACACGGGACTTGAATATTTGGAGATTTGTAGAGAAGGGAAAACCGCTACGGGCAATAGGTTTCATAGTCTAGGTTTAGAAACTCTAGGAATAAAGGAACGAACAGAGCGGGAAGTTCGGGACCTCTCAAGTTGAACAGTAGAGGGATGCATAAGAGTGGAAAGGAATTAAACTATTGACTAATTTCTCACAGCAAAAACCATCAAAATATGTATAAAAAAAAGCTACAGATCCGTTACAGTCCGTCGGAGGGCAAGAGAAAGCTCTTCTGTATTCGTGGGGTCATTAATAATTTCTCCTCTGGTAGCCCCCAGTACAGAAACACGTAATGCCACTCTTATGCATCCCTTTACAGTTTATCTTGAGAGGCCTTAAACTTCCCACTTTGTTTACTTCTTCATCCCAAGAGTCCCAAGACTGTGGAACCCACTGCTTGCAAAGACTTTCTCTTGTCCTCCCAAAAACCAAATCTTTAATTACCATGGTTAAAAAACTACCCCTTGCTACATTTAGAACAATGAGGGGGACTGTCCCAATAAAAAAAACATCTGTGACCGCGCTATTTATGCCTTCCCTAGAGGAACAAGAAGTCAATTTGCTCAGCAGTAACTCCTAAGACCTGGTATTATAATGTCTGTGGTAAAATGTGGATTTTATAAACGTCTAGTTAGACTCCGAACTCTGTTAGAATGACACCGATACGTCACGGTCTCTTATGGCAAACCCGTATAAAACCGTGACGTATCGGTGTCATTCTAACAGCGGTCGAACTCTACCTGTAAAATGTATATTTAACTTAAGGACATCGGTCGAACGTAGCTATATCAATGAAAAAGTATGATCAACTACCGTGCAGAGCTGATAGACTGTTACCCCCTCTCCATTGTAGTTACTCATAAGCTGTCACTAGTGTAGCAACTTTCAATTTTTGTCAGCGCTGACCGTCGGTCGAGCACTAAATCTAGCCTAAAGCTTGTAAGTATCGTAACCTAAAAAGTAGGCGGGCCGCTGACCTTTGGCCGACCAATATTAGCACGCGAAGCGAGAGAGAAAAAAGTTATACCTATCCCTGTTCTCTTTCTCTTTCCTACGCTTGTTTGCCCGACCAAGCGGCGAGGCTGCCATTCTCGAAGGTAAACCTACCTTCCTAATATAGTAGTCCAAGAGTCCATGACGATGTGTCATGAAGTATTTGATTCAGGTAGAAATTTTACATGACTGTCTAGATAGGATAGATAACTAAGTAACTGTACTGATTGCCTGATTTACGAACACCAGGTACTACAAAAAAGGAGTAAACATTTTTGCCAAAAAAAGAGTTCGATTCAAAAGCCAACAAGACCATTCGAAAGTTGGTTTAGAATAAAAACGAAAAAAAAAACAATTACTTAAAAGAAGGTTAATTTTAAAATAAAGCATTTGAAAGTTATATTTCTAAAATTTTAAAAGTGTTTTATTCACGCTGAAATTTTAATAGCATCTCAAATAGATACTCGTATATTTATATATCCGGTGTTTAACACTTGGCAAATATAAAAATTGAAGTTGCGCGGACTTCCTGTTTGCGCAGTATCTGGTGTACCCAGGTCACCAATCAGTCGATTATTTACTCATATATCCTATCAAAACAACTACATAAAATTTGTACCTGAATCAACAATTTCATGAAACGCGCATGGACTATAATATACATTGGGTAAGTCTATTAAAAATTTTAATTTTATAATAATTTCACTTATGGGTTAAAAGAGTTTGAGTTTTTTGAAGAATAATATAACTTATTTATTTACTTTCTTATGCTACATTCTTATACTCTTCTTATTTTTAGTCACGGATTATTTTGGGGTCTCAGAGCACTGTACACTGTACAAAGTGTTTTAAGTTCAAACCTTTAGTATTAAAATCTGAACTGAAAAATTCCTACTCACAGAGTCGATTAAATTGGGGTATGATTTAGAGCCCAATAATCTGCTTTCAAAAGTTTTAATATAATAGAATACTTACCTTCGAAGTTATGAAAAATATAGATATATAAAAAAATATTTATATAAAATATACTTAGCTAAATTATTTATGGAGGTATTGAAACGTTTGTGTTTACTTTATAGCATTGTTGGAACTAAGGAGTATTTAATTTAGTTTAATAATTTATTTGAATAAATTACCTTAGTTTTTCTTTATTCCAACGATCATTGCAAAAAATCCTTAAAGTTTAGATACGTTTGAAAATGACATTCAAACAAAAAATGTATTACATTGGTTTAAAACTTCAGTAATCATGGTTACAAACACAATTGACCAATTGGGAGATATTTTTCTATTTCTTAAACAAAAACAAACAGATTATCCATTTTGCACTTTTTGCATCCTATAATAAAAGAATTTTTTCATCTAATTCTTCACTTCGTGTTTACTTTCCACCTTTCTATAAAAGGGAACACGGCTCTTTAAAAAGTTCAGTTGCAATTCGAACGCCGTATTGTTCATTTGTAGACAGTGACAACTAAATAGTTATCATATAGGATTTTTTTTGCAAAATAACCGTTTACTACCTGCGAAAGGGGATACTTACTGTTCTTTGCCACAGGTTAAAAACAAATATTCAGATACACGGTAACAAACGGTATATTCACAAAAAATAGCTTATAGTTACGTTCCTTTGTGTTAATAAAAAGGTAATAAACGACGTTTCATGTTTTTATACGAGGATGATACGACACAATATTTTAAAATAAATTGTAAGGTAGGTGCGGCTAATAAGGCTTGTCGGCTAATAAGGCGTATGTAACAAAAATGCAATTTAAAATGATCGGTGCCACTCCAAGTCACATACGCATGTAGCTAACGGTCATAGATGACACTTCATGCTTGTTGTCGCAGGTAAGCTCCGTCGCTGTCACCAGTGTGGCATAATTCATAGTGAGGGTAGGGTTGTGCAGCACGAATAATAAAACATAGTTCGAATCAATAGTAAGTATTTTTTCTAAGGTTACAGTTATATACATAAATTTTCAATATAGTATATTATTATTTCATGCTTTTGTAACATTTTATGTTTAAAAAATGTATCACGGTCCAAATAGAATTTATTAATTTTTTTACACACGTTGTTGGCGGGTATTAGGGCCTGTCAAATATGACATATACCTTATTGTCCTCCTTCTGAATGTATCAACATTTGTTTGATTTACAGAGTATTTCATGTCTTTATTAAAATCTTATAAACGCGGATAAGTTAGTACAACTGTTTGCCATTTGATTAATTGTTATTTTTAGTGACTGCAACCATAATGTTTTCCAAACGAGCATTGGTTTACGATAGTCTTAGTTTAAACGATAAAGAAAATCATGTGGCCCTCTCTAAGCTCAAAAGAACAGCATTTTATATGCTTATGCCTACGCCAATTAAAGAAACTAAAAAAACAGCAATCACAAGAAGAAAAGCTATAAATTACGGAGAAACTTCAGTCACCAAAAATCTATTTAACAAAAACAAGGAAGAAAAGAAAACGACAAAGATCTCAATCCCTCAAGGTAGAAGTACTAAACAGGATTAAGTGTTGGTACTGTCATAGCTATGAAGAAGATAACTTGGTTGATATGAGGCAATGGTCAAAATGCGGCAAGTGGTATCATGAGGAGTACGTCGGTTTCTCAGCGGATGATACAGACAGCTTTGAGTGCCCTGATGGCCATCAGAAAAAGAAATTTGTTGTTATTATTAAAAATTTAAGCATAATTAATACATACCTATTATTATTTCTAAGTTGCCATTTGCTGTGTATATTTTATAGTAATTGATCTGTAAGTTCGATAATCATTAAAATTTGTTGATTTGAATTATAAGTTTTAATTTTATTTAAAATCTCCCTTAGTTAGACCTTATTACCCGCACCTATCTTACTTTGCCATTGCCACTTTTTTCTCCCTTAATAATAGTGACATTTGCTTTTAGGTTTCGTTTTGAATGGTAGATTTTTTTTTAACAAGGACCTGCATATTTTACTGATTACTTTTTTTGGTGCCCTTTAAATCCTGAAAACACTTGCTTTAAAGGTAAAACATTGTTGTTTTTAAAACCAACACGACACACACCAACACCACCATATTAAAAAAATTAATGATGAGCCTAAAATTTTCTGTGAAAAAAAAACGTTTTAACAATAAATCTCATTTTGTTTTAAACTATTTAATTAGATCAGGTCAGGAACACATAGAAATCGTTTAACACGACAATTTTTTTGTGGGTTATCCACCGATATATTTAAATTTTACGATCAAATTTTGAAATTATGAAAAAAAAAACAAATTTAACAACAAAATATCGATTTATTACAAGAAAACCTTTGCACCTACATATGCTAACTTAGCACTAAAGTAAGGCATTCCTTTAGTCGGTTCACGGTACTCATCTCAAAATCTTACAAGCGTATATTTACAAATTTATAACATATAGCGACATTCTGCTGTGTATCGATATATACGAATTTTTTTTCATTAAATTAACTTATCGATAATAATTAGGTTTAGAAGATTTGAGCATAACAAATATCATTTAAACATAACTCAAATGTGAACGGTGACTTAGCTTCCGCTGCCGCCAATTTCTTCTTCGTATTGTTTGCGGAAACAGTCACCCATAGGGAAGAAGTCCCAACATCTTTGTTGGTACATATTCCACACATACGTTTCTTGACCTGTATACTCGGTATCGGGCTTATTAATCAAATGCATAAGGAAAAACCTAAAAATGAATATAGAAAAATACGGTAATTGTGTAGAAAGTTCCATCAACGCCGATATTAACGAATTTTGCTATACAGGGGTTTTTAGGGCGCTGATCACGAAGCGAAAAAAATTTGGTCGGAAACGTTTCGTTTTCGAGATATCCATCCAAATCAAACTAACCTCATTTTCACTATTCCTCCTTCTTTTTGCACACAATTATTGATTTTTACACTAAATTTGCATACAATATTTTATTCCTTTAAAAACTTGTTTTTATATGTATTTTACGCCTTTTTTTCATTTAATAGCAAAGCTTCACCTTTAAACGCCGCAACCATGTACAAGGTGCCCCAAATTCGAGCCTCATCATTCCAATCTCGGAAACCTAAAGAGATACGAGGTCGGGTAAATAAAGACAAAGTTGCGCAATTTAATGCTAATTAATATGCCACCTTAAAAGTTTTAAAATTTTGGATATTTCCGAAGACTTTTGGAAAAAAACTGAATATTCGCGATTTCATTTTTATTTTTTTATCACTCTATTTGATTGAATGTAACAAAATAAATTTTACATTCTTAATGCTACTTTTTCTGTTCTACAAGAGAGTGTTATTAGATTTACACACCAACGTTTCGTTTTTGAGCTGCCATCATCAACTTTGTTTTTTTTAAATACGGCCCTGGATTTTTTATTATGGATTGTACGAGCTTCTAAGGTCCCAAAACCAATGATGTATTGCACTTATTCGAAAAATCTATATTAATGGCAATTTCCATAAGAAGTCATGTGTTAGAGAGCAGATAATAGATTTTTGGTAAGGTCTTACCAATAAATCATTTAAATGATTTTTTCGAATAAGTGTGATACTCATTGGTTTTGGGACCTTAGAAGCTCATCCGTAATAAAAAATCCATGACCGTATTTAAAAAAACCAAAGTGATGATTGCAGCTTAAAGACGAAACGTCGGTGTGTAAATCTAATAACACTGTCTTTAGAACAAAAAAGTAGCAATAACAAGGTACAATTTGTTTTGTTATATCTAGTCCAATAAAGTCATAAAAAAATTAAAATGAAATCGTGAATATTCGGTTTTTTTCAAGAGTCTTCAGAGATATTCAAAATTTTTAAATTTTTATTTTGCGGAACTTTGCCTTCATTCAACCGACCTCCTATCTCAGGTGTCCGAGATCCCAATGATGAGACTTGAATTTGGGACACCCTGTACACATAAGGGATTTTTTCAGACAACATGACAGCCCAGTTTGAAAGTGAAACTTCGCAATTTAATTAAAGAACAGGGTAAAATAATTATCAAAACACGTTTTTATAAAATATTTATAAAATACTGTGTGGCAATTTAGTAGCAAAATCAAGAAATATATGCGAAAAGATGGAGAAATATAGTAAAAATGGGATTGGTTTGATTTTCAAGTTTGATGATGGATATCTTAAAACCGAAATGTTTTCGACTTGTCAGATTCGTGATCAGCGCCCCAAAAACCCTGTATACCAAAATTGGTAAAAAATCGGCATTGCCTCAACTTTCTAAACGAACGGAGGTAAACGGGGCGCAAAAATATCTCTTTTACCCTGCACGTCTGTAAGGTTATGTTTATATCATAGGCAAATAGGGCGCCAACCCTTTCCGAGAAGGGGTGTGGGTCAGGGCAGGTAAGAATTCGTATAATTGACACTAACAATTTTTATACTACTTAACCAGTTTAGTTCTCATTTTAATAGTGAAAATGTTGGTATCAGTAATTGAAAGTGTGAGTGGTTGGTTAAAGCAGGAGCGGTATTTTTTTAATACCTCCCCGCATTTTCACGTCTGAAATATAATTGGGGAAAATAATAGGAAAAATAAAAAGCTGCTTTGCTAACCAGAACTAACCACGACCGACTAGAACTTACGGCTTTTGAATTTGTCTGAAATGCTAACCACAACTAACCAAAACTAACCATGACCGACTAAGGGCGTTTAATTTTGTCTAAAAGGTCGATCCTGGTTAATTCTGGTTAGTTAAAGCAGGAGCGGTCTTTTTTAATACGTCCCCGCATTTTTAGGTCTGAAATATAGTTGGGGAAAATAATAGGGAAAATAAAAAGCTGCTTTGCTTACCACCGCCGCCTAAGTAGACTACATTTTGTAAAATGTACTTCGTATTTGTCAAGTGTATAATATGTAAATATTTTGATGCAATAAATGTTTTGTAATTAATAAAATTGTATTACTTTAAAGAAAACATTTGCGCCCCGTTTACCTTTACGATTTTATTGACTCCAATATCCCTGCGCCCCATTTACTTGTTCAATAAACCTTTCGTGAAGGCCTTGCGCCCCGTTTACCACCGCCGTTCTAAACAGTTACCAAAAGTAATATAAAAGATAAAACGGACTATGTATTACATAAGCAGTTAAATCACAGCGGCTAAAGTACCACACTCCATGATTTAAAAATATACAGAGTGTTTCTTAATAACATGTTAATATTAAGGCAGGTTATTTTTGAGTCTTCACATAAACTAAGGTCTTAACTTTTAAGCAGGGTGCTAAAGGTTGAAGAAAAAAAAATTGTTTGTAAAAATTCTGGTATAATCCTTAATACTTTTGTAACAAGTAGTTTGCATCCTCTATGCAACATAAGGCATGTTAGACATAATTTATTATTCTTGCCAGTGCCGTTCGTGCGAGATTTGCACCGGATCATTTTAAAAATAAAAGTGATAAACCACTGTTTTTTTTTTCAAAGTAAATTTTTTTTTTGAAATTTAGAATAGAAAATGATGTTATATAGCAGTAAATACATTTTGATGCATATCTAGGGTTATACCAAAAAATATCATTAAAAAAAGATTTTTTCCTTAAAGCTTTAGCAACCTGATATTCAAAAGATAAGACGTTTAGGATACATGTTTATATAAAGTTTTTTCTTAAAATGGAACCAAGAATAGAATTTTTAAATATTAGCACGTTACTAAGAAACACCCTGTGGACAGAACTTTTCTACGTCAAAGTGATTTTCTTTCTACTCGCAGTAAAAAAAATCACATACAACAAAAGCTATAGTCTTTAAAATAAATTTTAAACTTACATGTAATTTGCCAGATTGTGTTCTTGCTGGACGTGGGTATCGAACCCGTGCGGTACTTTATCCAGATAGCTTATCTCTATTCCGCAAATGAAACAATGCGAATCCATATCTTCAATGACCTTTTCGAGCTGGTCACGAAGTTCACCGAAGGCGTCGATGATCAAACCTGAAATCATAATTGTAAAGAGATAGTTAATAAAATATCATTGTAGTAGTTTTCAGGAGATTAACGCCGACGTAAGATATTGAAAAAAATCCAGCTCTTTAATTCAGTTAAACTATAAGTATTCTAATACCAAAAATATATGTTGTATATTGATCATTGCTAATACATTACAGTATAATAAAAACTAGAAAGTAGAGGGTCATCTAACGAGGACTATATCGAATGATATTTGTGGCTTTCCTCATATTAAAAAAAAAAAAAGTAAAGTAGCCATCTTCTGCATTTTTTCTCGTAGAATCTAAAATAATAATAAGATAAGAAAAACAACATAAAATTAACATTTTCCTAATAGAACCTCGCGTCTTTTTTTTATAAGTTCGAATAAAAAGAATTTCGTGCTTGTTTTTACTAACAAGAGAATTAATTTAATTCATATGATAAATTTTCGATTAAAATTAGAAAACAGAAGAAGGTACCAATAAACACCTGAAATGCAAAAACACGAAAATTCAATATTATGTCAAAGTGTAACATTTAGTGTTGATTAAACTAAAATAATCCATGTTTTGTTAATAACGGTAATATTAAGTTTCACCTTTTCCAATATAAACAGGATGTCCCAATTCTATTTACATATACACTAAATTTCTTTGCCCCTTTAAAGGATACAGAAAATAACTTAAGATAAAAAAATGTGTGTTTGGTAACACTTATTTTATTAACATTATTGGTAAATGTACAGGGTATCTCAAAAACAGACTTTTCATTGTTAAGAAAGTTTTTTAAATGAAATGTCTTGTATATTTTGTCAAATTTTGACTCTACATTCAATTCTACATCAAAAATGTCAAATATATTATACGTCAATTATTGATGGTTTTTGAGATAATTAAGTAACTAACAAAGGAACTAAATTGGTAACTCTGACACTAAAAAAAAATTTTTAAAATAATTATGACAGAAAATAGTACTAAAAATGGTCAGCAGTTTAAATATTTACAGTAGGATGTAATGTTAATTGTTTTTATTCTTTAATCGTTTTTAATTATTACATTAGTGCGAGTAATCAGATAATAAATCAAATAATACTACATTATTATGGGCCGTTATCTAAAAAAACCAGCAATAATTGGAATATAGTTTAATATACATTTTTAATGTAAAACTGAAAAAAAGAGTCAAAATTTGGCAAAATATGCAAGCGTTCCATTAAAAAAAGAACTTAACAATGAAAACATTTTTTCGGGGCACCCAGTATAATTACCAATACTGTTAATAAAATTAGCGTTACCAAACACACATTTTGTATTTTAAGTCTTTTTTTGTATCATGTACAGGAGCAGAGATATTTAGTGTATAAATAGAATTGGGACACGCTGTATATTAAAACTAGTACTAAATGCTAGACTTTGGAAACAAATATTAAATTTTTGTGACTTGGCATTTCAGGTTTTTATGTTACCTATTTACTAATTTGAATCGCAAATTTGTCATATAAATTACATTAATTCTGTTATTACTAAAAATGAATACAAACTTCCTTTTATGAAAACGTATCAAATAAATATAATAATAATAACGGACCAATAAATTAGATATCCGCTTAAGAAAACGTCGATTTTATGCCGTATCTCTTTTGCTTTAATTAAAAAAAAAAATTCTGGGTATTCCTTCGGATTTTACGGAAAAAATACACAAGACGGCTAACTATTTTTTTATGTTTAAATATGAGTCAAGCCACTAATAGGGTCCTGTTTATCCTCCGTTAGATGGGCCTGTCCAACTTTCCCGAAAAATAAATCTTTTAGCTGGTACATTTACACGTACATTAAAATTTTTAATATTGGATATTAGAACCAACTAAAATTTAATAACACTAACCTTGAATGATAGCCAATAGGATAACAATAACGAAGAAGAAGAATGTTATATCAAACATAATACGGTACACTTCATAGTCGTCGCCATCTGGAGGCTCGATTTCGTCTCCAATACCACCACCAGCTCTGACACCTTTATAAAGATGAAACACGAAGCACTAAAAACGCATAAGAAAAGAGATTACGATTTTTCAGATCATCCCTGTGATAAACCACTGTTATAAGTTCTTGTTGGATTAACTAGCTGACATGATAAACATTGTCTAAATAATTTTAAACACACAATAATACACAAGCACCCACTACTAATTTTTCTTAAAAAAAGAACAAAACTCACAACTTTTTTTGCTTGATATTCTAAAAAAAAAAGATGTAAATAATTTTGAAACTAAAATTAACAGAAAACCTATACATACAAATAGATACTTAAATTTTAACTCCATCACCCAATAATGGTAAAAAAGAAATTGTAAAAAGTATTTTTCATTGAATTAAAATAATTTGTTCCGACCAATGAAAATGAAAAAAAAAAATTAAAATATATTTAAGTTTAAAATAATTATCATTTTGATTTTATAAACAAACTAGATGAAAAGCATGTCTCCGCCAGGCGAGAGACAATATTAAGTAGCCTCTGTCTCCGTAAGACGCCTTCCGTACGGCTAACGGTAAAAAAACACTTTTTTGCTCCTACTTTTGTCCCGGGGCGAAATTTAAAAAACGGGCTTCGTTAGGTTCTAGCCACTGCTAAAGACTACCACTGTGCCAAATTTCATGATTTTAGCTCAAGCCATCACTTCAGAATCACGTGGACAGACAAATAAATATATATACCTAACTACATATAAATATATCCACATTAGCAAATTATATATATTTACATATATATATATATATATATATATATATATATATATATATATATATATATATATATATATATATATATATATATATATATATATATATATATATATATATATATATATATATATATATATATATATATATATATATATATATATATATATATATATATATATATATATATATATATATATATATATATATATATATATATATATATATATATATATATATATATATATATATATATATATATATATATATATATATATATATATATATATATATATATATATATATATATATATATATATATATATATATATATATATATATATATATATATATATATATATATATATATATATATATATATATATATATATATATATATATTTCTAAAATTTGAACAACCAAGTTTAAGAAAAAAATAAAATAGAACTATTACAAATTTATTTTTGTCATATATTTTTGGATCATTAAATAAAATTCAACCGGCAATAAATTTATTATTCGTACTATCTTGATAACACAAAACCGTATTGGATCTCAAGTAACAAAACAAACCCATACGACTATACAGGGTGGCCCACCCCATTCGCCTCGGTTTTTCTACGAGAAATGAAACGAGTTGGGTAAAAACTTTTAGCCCGGTCATATTTGGGTCCATGAGGAGCATATTTCAAAATTATTTTGAAATATACAGGGTGACCCAAAAAGAAAGTACATATCAAAGTTATATTTTTTCTTATGGAACACCCCATATTTTTTGATATTTTTAAATACTATAGACCAAATAAAGGTGAGTTATTGTTATATTTCCTATACCTAAAACTGACCGTTTCTGAGACATTCAGAGAAATTTAAAAATACAAACCATAATTTAAAAAATGTTTACATCCTGTAACATATAACGTACTGCTAGTAATTAAATTTATTGCTTAGCTTAAGGTTAAAGTTAACTATCACATAAAAGTTTTACCTTAATATTATACAGAGTGTTGAAAAAAATTGCCTCAAAATTTGGACACACATTTTATTAAATACTTTCTTAAGTTAAGTGGAACACCCTGTATTTAGTGGCCTATTTTGACGCGGAACTAAATTACCTTTAAAACCATATTAGGGTTTCCTATACCTATCTCTTCTGCTTTTTATGCAAAAGGCGTTTTTATATTTGACTTATCATTTATCTTAAAATGGAACACCCTGTATTGTAATTAAAAAACCTTTTTATTAAGAATCACGTAGATTCGCTAAAAGCACAAGTTTAAATTTTTGAAAATAAGATGTATTTCAAGTAAAATGCAGGCAAAAGTTTTTACTCCAATTTATTGTCATTTCTAAAATGTTAAAGGATTCTTAAAAATGAAGATCGAAATATAGTAGAAGGCACACCTGTCCTAATTGTTGAGACGAATTATGGTAAATTGCCCTTGTTTCTTAGCAAATGTATTAGACTTAGTTCTTCATAACAACGGATTATTTAACAGACATAACTTTTACTACTACAGTGACGAAAATCCTAATATTTTTGGAACCCTTGATCACCAGCACAGATTGTCTGTGCTGTGGGGTGCCATTTGCCAAATAATAGGGGCAATTTACCATATTTCGTCTCAACAATTAGGACAGGTGTGCCTTCTACTATATTTCGATCCTCATTTTTAAGAATGCTTTAATATTTTAGAAATGACAATAAATTGGAGTTATTACTTTTGCCTGCATTTTACTTGAAATACATCTTATTTCCAAAATTTAAACTTGTGCTTTTAGCAAATCTACGGGATTCTTAATAAAAAGGTTTTTTAATTACAATACAGGGTGTTCCATTTTTAAGATAAATGATAAGTCAAATATAAAAACGCCTTTTGCATAAAAAGCAGAAGTGATAGGTATAGGAAACCCTAATATGGTTTTAAAGGGAATTTAGTTCCGCATCAAAATAGGCCACTAAATATAGGGTGTTCCATTTAACTTAAGAAAGTTATTTAATAAAATGTGTGTCCAACTTTTCAGGCAATTTTTTTCAACACTCTCTATAATATTAAGGTAAAACTTTTATGTGATAGTTAACTTTAACCTTGAGCTAAGCAATAAATTTAATTACTAGCAGTACGTATGTTACAGGGTGTAAAGAATTTTTAAATTATGGTTTGTATTTTTAAATTTCTCTGAATTTCTCAGAAACGGTCAGTTTTAGGTATAGGAAATATAACATTTTTTTATTTTGTCTATAGTATAAAAAAATATGGGGTGTTCCATAAGAAAAAATATAACTTTGATATGTACTTTCTTTTTGGGTCACCCTGTATATTTCAAAATAATTTTGAAATATGCTCCTCATGGACCCACATATGACCGGACTAAAAGTTTTTCCCGAACTCGTTTCATTTCTCGTAGAAAAACCGAGGCGAATGGGGTGGGCCACCCTGTATAAAAAACAAAAAATGTTATTTATAAGATCCCTTATGAATGTAATAAATTTTATATAGGTAAAACTTCCAGACCATTAGCCAAACGCATAAAAGAACATAGAACATACATTAAAAACACAGAATTCCACAAATTAAAAATCTGTCAACACGCATTTGATAACAACCACATATTAAACTGGAATGTTTCTAGTATTTTAGCAAAGGAAACTGGTTCAGAAAAACGTAAAATGAAGAAAAGTGCATTTATATTATTAATTAAAGATAAATGGTCAATATCTGTTAATTAAAATATACCTGGTTACCCATGCTTGAGGCTGAAGTAATTTCAGGTACACTTAAAATTAATTAACACACCACGCCACCTTTTTCTGTCTTTTTAAAAATTACAAATATACCAGTCAAGCAAACTAATATTTTATTTATGACCAAACGTCATAAATAGTAAAAAAGCTTTCAGAATTACCTACCGTTTTAAACCGAAATTTCTTAAAATTTAGTTTTAATTTCCATTTTGTTTTCAGTTGGGGCGCTGATCATGAATCTAAAAAAATTTCGGCAACGTTTCGTTTTCAAGATATTCATCATCAAAGTTAAAAATCAAAATAACCTCATTTTCACTATTTTCTTCTTCTTTTTGCATAGAATTCTTGATTTTTGCACTCAATTGGAATACAATATTTCATAAACTTTCTTAAATAACTTTTTTTTATTTTTATTTTATATCTTTTTACCATTTAATTGCAACCTTCATGTATGCAATGTATACACTAAGGAATTATTGAGCAAACATGGCCGCCACGTTTGAGAGTGAAGCTTCGAAATTTAATAGAAAAAAGGTGTAAAATAAACATAAAAAATAGCTTTTAAAAAGTGTTTATAGAATATTATGTGTCAATTTAGTGTAAAAATCATAAATTGTGTCCAAAAAGAAGGTGGAATATATTGAAAATAAGGTTAGTTTGATTTTTACCCTTGATGATGAATATCTCGAAATCCAAAGTTTGCCTCAAAAAAAACCCATATACCAAATTTGGTCAAAATCGGAGTGGAGGCAACTTTTTTTTATCCTTATGACAGCTCACAAGGAAAAAGTGCCGGGTTTTTCGGTGTTTAACCCATTCATTCCCAGTTCCGTTTTTCAGCACCTTTTAGACAACGCTGTAGTGCCACCAAGGACGTTATTTTAAATAACTATTACCTAAAAATGTCTTCTCCGGCTGGGAATCGAACCCGGATCGGCGGGGTGGCGAGCCGAAACTCTGACTCTGTTTTTCTTATAATTTCATCTTAACAACGGTGGCCGACTGGCCACTGAAACGTAGATAAGTAATATGAATTTTTTGGGTTTTTGGGGGTTTTTCTTTCTTCTGTTTCAATCGATCTGCCACTTCATAGGGGTTAATAGGGCTGAGCAGACTCAGTTCGCTATACCCCGGGATCAGGACCAAAGTGGTCACATTTTTTAAAAAATTTCAAGGCGAGTTAACCCAACAAGAACATACTTAAACTCCTTAATGCAATTTTTTGTTGAATACTACTTACAGACAACATATCATGACACTTCTTATCCACCTCTTCGTCTTCTTCTTGCACATAAAACTTTCTAAAGAAGTTAAAAGCAATGACGGTATATATGTATACAATAATGGTCAGTAACATCACCGTCAAAACCAGTTGCTTTCCGTTGTGAGTTACCGACTGTAAGATGGTCCGTAAAGTCTTAAAACCTACGGCCACGTCGAGCAAATGAGCGGCGAAGAAGAAATTGTTGAAGTTTCCAAGGATTGAAAAAACAAAGTACCATAGGGAGTAGAGGAAGGAGTTGTCGGTAAATGTCACGCCAGATTTCCATATCTGGTAGCGCCAATCGATGTTTATAATGCTGAAAAATATATAGATTGTATTTGATTCAGTTTTTGAGTTCTGCTTAAAATTGTATATACTTTTTGTAAAAAGTATTTTTTGCAACGATAACAGTTTCTGAAAGAATTACGATTAAAGTAATACTTAATGTATTTTACCTACAAATACAAGAATAAACAATACAGGAGGCAATAACTTAACAACAATAAACAAAACAAAATTAAATCAGATGATTAAAATGTTGCCCATTTACTTCCTGGCAATAAGCTAAGTTCTGCGTAAAAGCATGTAAAACATTTAGAAGGCTGTCAGTTTCCTCAATTCTCCCACATTCTGCTGCTATCCTTAACTTTAAATCATCAAAGTCAGTGGGCGTGGTTTTGAAAACGACATTTTTTAGGTGGCCCCACAAGAAATAATCGAGGGGCGACAAATCCGGAGACCCAGCTGGCCACTCGATTGTGCCCCTACGTCCAATCCATCTTCCAAAAAAAAAAAAAAAATTATTTAGATACTGCCGAACATTACGGGCATAGTGAGGTGGGGCTCCATCCTGCTAAAACCATATTTCGTCACTTGGTGCTTGATTATTGCCTAAAATATCATTTTAAAATAATCAAAAAAAAGTAAAGTATTACTTTTTTTACTAATGAGAAAGTTTGTCAGACGAGCCGTAGGCGAGTGTAGTAGTAAAAAAATTAAATTAACACAAATAGTTGCACAAGAGCCGGGACAATTATATTTCTTAAAAGCTGCAGGTATCTTTCCCCATTTAACGTCTCTTCCATGAAGAATAGGCCAATTATTCTTCGACATATTATACCAGCCCAAACATTTACTTTTCGAGGGAACTGGGTGTGGTTTTCGCGTTTCCAGTGAGGGCTTTCCCTGGCCCAATAACGACAATTATGTCTATTAACAGTTCCGTTTAAAAAAAAGGTTGATTCGTCAGAGAAGACTATCTGGGGGACAAAATCTGGATTGGCGTTGCAGCGCTCCATCATAATTTCACAAAATTGCAAGCGTCTGTCATAGCCGTCTTCTGAGAGCTCTTGTACCAGTCTTATTTTGTAGGGATGAAACTTTTCGGTTTTTATCAGGCGATCTACTGACAAATGGGAAATGTGATTTTCTTCTCCCAGTATTCTGGTAGAAAGGTGGGGATTTTCCTCTAAACTCAACAAAACGTTCAGAGCCTTATCACCATCTGTTGAACTTTTAGGTCGGCCAGAGTGTGCAGCATTTTTTACGTGTCCAGATTCACGGAATTTTTTAAAAACTTTGCTTACAGTAGATCTTGTTAACGGATTTCTGTCATTAAAAATATTACAAACTTCTTGTTGTGTTCTCATTCTGTCCCCATAACCCAGTATCATTAAAATTATTTCGATTCTTTGGGTTTCAGTTAAATGATCCATTTTGTGTAAATAATTTGTGTAAAAATATTGACAATGTCAGGTATTCCAGGTAAGCTTACATGTGCAGGTATTTGTAGGTAAAACACATTAAGTATTACTTAATCTTAGTTCTTTCAGAAACTGTTATCGTTAGAAAAAAATACTTTATACCAAAAGTAAACACAATTTTAAGCATAACTCAAAAACTGAATCAAATACAGGGTGTTCCGTTTAAAAAAACGAAGTTCCATTCGATTTCAGAAAAACGGTAAACTTGGTAACGACGCGAAACTCACCATTCGATCCGGCGTAATTTCGAACCTATGAATACATAGTTTCATAAAAATCGGATAAACGGTGTGGGAGGTATTTCGAGCGTTCCATATTTATGTTACACTCTGTGTAATTTTAATGACTACACATTATTATTTATGTTTAAATGTTACTCACTACCAAAATATGCTCTTGTGTCCATCATCTGCTTCCTGTTGTTGAAAAGAAGTTTTTTCCATGCCCAAAAGATTACTTATAGAATCAAAATCATATGCCTCACTATATTTCTGACGTACTTTCTTTTTTACAAACTTGTCCCAGTAGTTAACCGGAAAAGATCTACAAATGCAATTTTTAGGTAAATAGGTGAGAATTAAAGATCACTTAAATGAAGTAAAGTGGGGATTAAGCTATTTTTTAATGTCAAATTATGACTTCATATTGAATTAAGGTAAAATGTACTTTTCAAATTTTGAATGTATAATATGTTAAAAATATACTGTAAAAAAAAAGAATTATATTAAATATTTATGGAGATATCAGGTAGTGGGAAAGTAACGAATCTTTTAAGGTGATTATTTTGAAACTGTTTTTTCAAAATCTGCTTATGCTGCAACTTAAAAAAGTTATTGACCGATTAGGCTAAGATTTTCAGGGGTTTCTTCTTATAGTACTAAAGGTAAAGTTTAAAGTTTTAACAATGTAACAAAAATATGTTAAAACTAATAAATGATCCAATTATTCTTTCACCTTTAAAAAAATAATTAAAATTGGTTGATTTTGCCCTGCCTAAAGGTATCTTCCCCCTTAAACATATGGAGATTAGCCGCAGTGACTATGACCCATGGCCAATTGCTAATATTAGGAATATAGGTCTAATAACGTCTAAAAAGGCGAAACGTCATATTTTAATATTGAAATGAGTTTTTTTGACTTTTGCAATGAAATAGTAATTTTTATAGTTAAATAAACCACTTATAACTTTTAATACCTAACATTCCTACTTACTTTGCTGATATAACAAGTTTATCCCAATGTGACTTCAGATCATCGTCTTCCGGCTGCTCAGCAATATAGAGTCCTTCAAATTCTAACCTTCTAGCGATTTCTTTCTCTCTTTTAAATATAGCTAACGGAACCTATAAATTCAAAAAATACGTCACGCTAAATTTCACCATTTTTGACCCTCTCCCCCTCTTCGTCACACCGCGACAAACTCTTTGCGATCCCCTATAAGTATTACGCCCAAAAGCTAGACTCCGCCTATAAATAGTTGGTTCCGCAGAGGCACCGGTTGCGTCCAACCACACTACTAGCGCCGGTGCCAAAACATACATAAGTAAATGATTAGTTGTATTAAGCTATTGTAACGACAATGTATACATCAAAATACTTATATATGTACACGCTTAATACAAATGACTTTCTATCGTGACAGAAAAATAAAATTGAAAAATCAAGAAAAAAACTAAGAAAGAATTGTTTTATGAACTGCGGATGTCACGTTTTCTTAGACCCCGTCCCCTCTTGTCACATCTTGTCACACTAAGCGATACCCCCCCTGTTATGCGAACGTATTTTATGAACAAGTCAGGAAACAAAATCAAAAAATTAAATTTAACTATGAAATTTTTTTGTTGGTTCTAATGATGGTTATATGGAAAAAATAATAAAGCAAAAATCCTGATATGTTTAAAGTCGTAAAATTATATTTTATAACAACAAAATACATGTTAACCGTAAAGAGTATTTTTTTAATACGTTTTAATAGAAATGTTTTTGTATTTATTTTTAGTAACAAAACTAATTTAATTCCTATGAGAAAGGAGATGGCTAAAAATCAGCCTCTTTTTGCCATAATTTTTGTGAAAATTCAAAGTTTCAATTTGGGTCTTTATTATATTTATAATAAGTTTAAGTATCTTTATTTACATCTGCAATCAATTGGTAAAAAAATTAGAATGGCAAGTACCGAAAAATAGCAACTTTGAAGTTTTTTTTTGGTACTTGCCATTCTGATTTTCTACCAATTCATTGTAGATGTAAATAAAGATACTTATACTTATTATAAATATAATAAAATGGCTCAAATTAAAACTCAGAATTTTTTGCGAATTTTATCCACCTCTTTTGCAATTTAAATTATAAGATATAAATACGTAATAATAAAGTAATATTACTACTTTAATACATATTAGTAAGAGTGAAACATATAATTAATTCTGTTGTTACTAAAAGTTAAAATGAAATTATTTAGAAATGCAGAGCAAAAAATAGACAGGTTTTTTAGCGAAAAAATCAGTTAAAAATTGTATTTTTCTATCTCTTACGTCCATAGTCCATTACCCGAGTATATAACTAGACACATTTTTGTCGATTACTGTATTTCCACGTACCTTTAGATGGTAGTATGCAATTAACATAGCCAACGAACACATTGAATGTAGTAAAGCAGCGAGACGCATTACATGAGCCATATAGTAGAAGTCTTCATCCACTATAACTAATTCCAGCGGGTCATCTTCTTCTTCTGATCCACCTGATCCACTACCTTCCGCCGAGCCTTCGATTATGTCTGCTTCTTTACCACTTCCACTTCCTCCTGAGTCACCAGCTAATACGGAAACCTAAAGGAAAAGAAAAAGTAATTTATTTTAAACAATAGTACTTCAACTAACTTCATTTTTTAATTTCTATTCCACAAAGTTAATTTTCGGTTTAACCAAATGTTTCAACGTTTAAAACTTAATATATAAACAAGAATGTTTCTTGTTTATATGTGTATATTTTGTATCTAGAAACAAACCAGTAAATTATTACTTACCTTATAGAACAACAACATAAAGTTAATGCAGAAAGCCAAAACCAAGGCAACATATTTAAGATTGTAAAAGTTTCTGGCCAGGAATGAAACTGCTCTGTGTGTGTAGTCGCTAAAGTTAATTTGCTGCATGGCAGATGTCTCCGTAGTCGTTTTAGCCTTGCTTTCCGATTCTATCGCCTGCATGGCTGCTTGTTGAGCGGCTTGAGCTTCGACTTTCTCTTGAGCAGCTAGTTTGGCTTGTTCACCACTATAAATCCGTCAAAAAATTAGATATTTAGGTGAAGTAAATTAGTATGAAAATAAACAACATTATCATTCGTGTTACACTGTAAGGGTGGGTATCTTAACATGTCTGGTATCAGCTGGTTTCAACAACCTGAGAAAGTTCATTTAACCACAAGCTAAAATAAAAAGTATTTAAACTAAAAAAACAACGATTTTTAAAAATTATTTCTATTAGTTTAAAGCAAAATTTAGTATATTTATACTTTACTTTATTTCCGAAATTACCACAAGGTTGCTAATAATCAATGAGCTGACAGCAGTTAAACTCATTGCTAATAATACATACATTTAACTAATACGAAAAAAGCTTTGATAAAAAATATATTACTGTGAATGGATTGGACTTATTATACAGTTTGTCGCAGTTTTCATGGAACCACCCTTATATTTCAGAAACTTTGCGTACGATTTTTATAAAATTTTGGTGATAACTACCCCAAATGTGACCTTGCCGACACAGTCAAACTTAAAATTTACCATAGGGGCAAAATATATGCTTCAAAATTCAAATTTTATAACTAGGTAAAATTTCTATCAATACATTTTTTTGTAATAATTGATGTATTATGCTAAATGAATACATAAATATCAAGGCTAATAGCCAGAAGAACTCGTTAAAATTTATAGACAAAATATAATAAAAAAACCTAATTAATTCTCTAATATGATATTTAATTATGTCTCCATTTAGCATAATACATCAATTATAAAAAAAAATATATTAATAGAAATTTTTCCTAGTTAAAAAAATTTGAATTTTAAAAGAGAACTCAAAGAAATTAATAGAAAGCATTATTTTAAACAAAAAATAAAGAATCATATTTTTGGATGTTAGTAACAGATTCAAAGATAAAAATAATTTTTTGTGGAAAAAATTGTTTGAACCTGTATCTGAAATACTGTCATGAAAACTTTCACAAGGAGATTCCTAAAGGTGCTTATTATATTAGGCCAATTAAAAAAAATCGCTAAATCTGAAGTTTGACTGTGTTGGCAAGGTCACATTTGGGGGATTTATCAATCACCAAAATTTTATAAAGATCGCACGAGTAGTTTCTGGGATATAAGGGTGGCTTCATAAAAACTGTGACACACTGTATATTACAGTGGCCTCGGTCATCGGTAAAAAACCAAAACAAGTGTTTAAAAACCTAGGCAGAAGCTTGACCTAAATAGGCAACCGTACAGATAATCGGGGAGTCCGGGTTTGACAGTTCTGGTGGTTTTGAAGGCCAGTAGTGGAGTACCCCATGTAAGGAGGGTACTCCCGTACCAAATTAAGGGGTTAGTAATCTGCTTTATACTGGGTGCTGCAACAACTAGTGAAGTCTCCCTACAGTTTACCGGCTCCATGTTAGCCAAGTACTTAGTGTCCCTTATGTTCGAGTCCAGATTAGGTGTCCTGCAGTATAATGTGCCACAGGTGGTGGAGTGACAGTATACATTGGCCTAAAGGTGGAGACTCCTGTACACGTTCTTCTTATTATCATAAATAAAGTGGTATGTATTGTAATCGACTATCTTGCACTAGCATAGTTATATAAAATAACTAGGAGTTTTGGTGAACTACTTGTTTGTGTTACCAGGTATATAATGTAAAGATCAAATAATAATAAAAGAAGCTTTATATTGCTTCTTTAAAAGACATTTTACCTTTTTTACTTAATTTTAATAAGTATCAGCTTTTTCCATAAACAGCACAGAATATTTGTATGCAAGTGATTTAAGTTAGGGGAAATAAAAATTAAAATAATGTTTTAAGATCTAAAGTTAGGCAGCTCTCCATTCTGGGAAATATCACATTGGATTTATAAATATATTGCTTTTCTTGGAAAATGTGCAATTTTAAATATAACAGGCTCTCCATATTGCTTACACAAAATTGATTTAAAACTCGGAAATTAAAAGGCTATTATACTGGCATTAATGTTTTAGAACACTTGTCTACTTCTCATCTACTACAATTGTCAATGTTAATTACAAGTATCACACCAGTACTACTTGTTGCATTAAGCCTTTGACTTGCTAAACTGGATCTTTAACTTCCAGTAAAATTTTACTAATATCTTGTGTAAGTTTTAATTCAAGCAACATTTATTTTCTCATTTAGATTAATTTTGTTAAACTCCTTTTTTAGGCTTTTTTATATTTTTACTATATTTTTTCACCTTCCCTTTTATTTTTCTTGGTTTCATTAAAAGGTTCACCAACCATTGTTAATCTTCCTCGTAAGATCGTTTTCTATGTTTTTTTTAAGGTTCCATATTTTTGTGCATTAAATCTTTCAAAGCTTTTTCACTGTCTTTTATTATATTATAAATAAGAATGGTTCCTCCACGATTCTCATGCCCCGTCCCAAGTGGCATTTAAATCTTCTCTTTACTATCGTCAGCTTCCCCGGGATTCTGGTTCCAGATCAAACATTAAATATCATTACAAGCAGATAACAGGCAAACAAACCGAATTATATGACTTAAAATATTAAATAAACGTTAGTAATTGAATGGATGACCTCCAGTGAACACCGTGCGCCGTTGGATGTGTTTCGGAACCCAAGTTAAACTGTAGATTCCGTCTAGCTGACATGGCTGATTACCCAGACGTTGTCTAAAAGGTACCGAGAAATGCAATATCTATATGTTTCGGTGCTTGAACAGCATTGACGGAACGGGGGGATAAAATGAGTTAAACATCTAAAAACCCGGCACCTTCGGTACCTGGTATTTAGGCTCCATGCAAAACTTAGTGGGTTGTCATAGAGATTTAAAAAAAGTTATACTATATTTAACAACCTCGTAATATAAGTTACAAAAAAATCACATGGTCCTTTATATCAGCTTTTTTATTCATATTGTATATTTATATCTTATATCCAAGTAAGCCATACCAATAATTAGATTAACCAGCATAGACCAGTTAAATCAATCATGTTGACACATAGTAAAGTTTTTTTAAATCATTAAAAATTAGCATCAAAAATTATTCAAAATTCTAGTGTAATTCTCCAGAAAAATCCTTTTTTCTATTCCTTTACGTAAACAGAAAAACATCTAAAATGTCTTGTGAAGTAGTAGAAGAAGTTTGCCCTCTTTGCCCCATTTCATTTTTAAACGACCTGGATGCTTGCGACTTGGAAAATTATAAGCATCCACCTTTTATGTGGATTTTGTGGTGGATAAGTTTAGCGGGAAAAGCGGCTTATGATAAAATTATGGAACTTATCGAAGGTTCAGGAGAAGGTGGCGATGGTGGTGATGGTGGCGATGGTGGTAAGAAAGATGAAGATAAAGGCGACGAAGGAGGTGTGGAAGGAGGAGACGAAGGCGGTGAAGAAGCAGCTGAAGGCGAAGCAGCTGAAGGCGAAGCAGCTGAAGGCGAAGAAGCTGGAGAGGAAGGAGAAGGCGAAGAAGCGTAATAAACAATATTGAAAGGTGGGGATACGATAAAAGGGAACAAATGTTAAAATAAGTAAAATAAACTTACATATACTAAAGAGTTGGGTTTCATTTTCGTTGCAAATTTCTATTAAGAGTAATGATAATGCTCCGACAGTAGACCAAACTTTACCTTTTTTTGATGTGAGGCATTTTTTGCTTAGAAATTGTAAAGGTAATTGTTTAGAAAGTTGCCGCAACTCGAACTTTGACAAAATTTGGTATACTAGGTTTTTTTGGGGCGCTGACCACGAATATAAAAAAAAAATTGGCGAAACGTTTGGTTTTGAAGATAGTCATCATCAAACTAACCTCATTTATATTATTCTTCTTTCTTTTTGCTCATAATTCTTGATTTTTATACTAAATTGGCACACGTTATTTTAGAAACACCTTTTAAAAACTTATTTTTAAATTTATTTTAAACCGCAACCATGTATACACTAGGGATTTTATCAGCAAATATGGCCACGTCATTTAAAAGTAAAATTTTGCCATTTAAAGGTACAAAGGTGTAAAATTAATATAAAAATAAGTTTTAAAAGGGTGTTTATAAAATCGACGCCTCCCACGCATAAGGTCTTAAGGCTAAAAAATTTTTTTCAGAAGAGCATTTTTTGTATAGGTATAGGCGGCTTTATGCGCTGAAACGTTTAAATGTTAAGATCATTATCCATTAAAAAACTTATTATTTAGATAACAATATTAAAAAAGTTGTAATAATTTCTTTAATTTAAAATATTTCTAAATGCTTTAATTATAATATCAAAAAAAAAAAAAGTTGTTACATTAGTACTGCCATGTAAAATAAAAAAGTATGAATTATCATTACACAGGGAGTATCAAAAACTTTTAGTTTTTTTTTTTAATTAATCGTAGCCTTAACCATTATTTTTTAGGCAACCCATTCTCAAGGCATTTGTTTACATGGTATATTAAATAAAAAAAAAAATTCATCCGGTTGGCAGATGGGTGAAGGTCGTCTCTATTTCGAATCTTAGACTATAATCTGTAGAGGATACATATAAGAGACAATTTTTTATCAGAGTTTTTTAAAAATTTTGTGCTTTGTATAAAGAGTTAGCATAAACACTTACCTAAAACACAATATACAAGAAGTAACAAATAAAAACAAACTGACGGGGTTTTTGTAAACCTTAAGAGACACAGCGGTAAATTTGAATAAAGTTGCGGTTGATCAAAAAATGTCGGAAAATTAGGTAGATTTTCAACTTTTTGGAAGATTCTGGGATAATTCTGTAATACTCTTATTATTTTACATCAGCTATAAGAATTGTACAAAACTCAAAAAAATAAAACCACAGATACCCTATATGCTTTTTTCTTAAGTTTCTGTAACTTCAACAGCATATATTATTTTAAAACGATTTAATATCCCTTTTATAGGACAATCGACTTACCCTAAAAGATCAGACAAGGACAGCGGTTGCTCAGGTGTTTCAATTTCAGTTTGTTCTCCTCCTTCTTCCGGCGTTGTTTCACCTTCACCTTCTCCTGAAGACGGCTGACTACCTGTGGGCGATTCATGTGGTGCCATTTTATACCTATAAAAGAACGGGTACTGATATTAAAAGATAATTTAATTGAACATCAAGTGGAAACAAACGAACAATTTTAATAGGAGTGAGCAAATTTTTAAATTATTCAAAGCGAATCGAATACGAATTATTCAAGGAAGTTTAAAGGTGTATGGAAGCCCAATGCTATGGCCCGTTCGATCAAAAAATGTCCAGCCCAGTATGAAAATAACTGTCAGAGTTGGCCCTGCCGATTCTGCGCAATAACAAAATTCCAAGAAATAATTTAATGTGTCGCTACTTATACACTGATAAATCAGTGTGTAGTTAGGCAACACATTATACTTTTATGAGAGCCGGAGTACCGTTTTTGGTGCAAAGCGCCCGCGGCGCGTATGATACTATATCCACGGTGTACCATCAACCGTCGTCGTCTCATCATTCGTCATTTTCGTTGTGGTTTGTGCCCTTTGCGCCCTATTAGTTTTGATTGTTTTGCTTTGTGTGATTATATTTTGTGGTTGCAGAAGTTTTTTGGATTGATAAAAACCTTCTTATTTTAGCGATTAGTGTTTATTAAATTGTGACTACAATTTTGTGTTTATTGTTTGTTACTTATTATATCGTAATAAAATGACTAGAGGTTGTATGGTTTTGTCTTGCAAATCCAAGGGTAACATACCCGGCATTTTTTACTTTAGGTAAGTATTTCTTATATTTAAATTAGGTGCTTCTTATGAGCCGCAACGTTAGGTAACCGAATAAATAATAATATATCAATTATTATGAATAATAGAAAAGGAAAATTTTATAGGAAATAGCAGTGAGAAAAGTAAGGCAATCTTAACTATCTTTTAGATGATTTCCACAATGTTTGTGTATTTCTGTGGATTATTAAAAAGACATAAGGTTTACTTTTAGGCACTGTTATTTCATTTAATATTTTAGTACATTCTTTTAAAGGATCAAAATTATTAATTACTGGGCAGACCAGGCAAATTTTAATATATACAGGTCCCTCTAATTGAATGAAAGAAAGTACAATTTTATGTTAAAGTTCCTTTTTGCTTTTTCTGTATTTGTTTAAAAAGAAATTAGATTTTTGGTTTCTTAAACTTACATTATCATCTTTTTAAGCTCGACATACTGTAGACACATAATATTTTACGGATACTGCAACAATGGATACCTAGGTACCAAAGGTTACTAAACATTTTTAACCACTGTTATTCTGTCTTATGAATGTTTGTCATTAGCGAAAAGTATATGCCTAAAAAGCCGTTATAAAAATTTTCACTTTTTAATGTACAACCAGAATCTTAGGATTAGATTAAACTCATTTACACTATCTTGCCCTTCTTTTATCACAACCTTGGTGATAAGTACATGAAACTATCATACAATGCTTGAAATGTATTTTAAAAAATCGTGTTTTTATTTATTTACAAAGATTTTTGGTAAAAATACAAAATATCGACCATTTAAATAGAAGGCTGTAAAGTGGCGCCATCTATCCTTTCCATATTATATGAGATGATATAAAATCCAATATTACACAATAATTTTAAATATTCTATGGTAGTATCGTTTAATAACCAACAACTTTGAACAAAAAATAATGGAAACAGTGAATGCTTGAATTTGACATTTGATGATGTCAACTTTATAGATAGTAACAAAGAATTATGGAAGTCCGGCCCTGACCTACTATTCATTGCGCAATTCATTGGGCCAATCCCCCTATTCCCGCTGCCCTGCACGTCTGGACAGTTTTGTTCTACAGTATTGGGCTTCCATACACCTTTAAACTTCCTTGGAATTATTCGATTCGAATTTCAAATAGAATAATTCTAATTATTCCAATAGTTAGATTTCGAATATTTCGAACTATACAAATAGTTCAATATATTCAAATAATTCAAACTATTGAAATAATTCTAATAGTTCAAATTATTCCAATAATTCGAACTATTTGAATGATTCGAATCTTTTGAATAATTGAAATATCCGAATTGTTTGAATATCTGAATACATGAAATAATTTGAATAAATTTAACTGTCAGGTTTGATGTAAAAAAAAGAAAAAAAATCGTTTTTATATTTTCCGTATTAATTTTATTATGTTATTAGAATCAACAATTATCATTTAAAAAAATACTATATTTAAATTGTTCGATTTTCGATTTCATATTCGAATCGAATATAACTATTCGATCGATTCGACAACTATGCGCATACCCCTAAATTTTAAATTAATTGACCCTGATTCAGGCGGGATTTTTATATGTTTCAAATTCTTTTAACAATTATCGCAAGGGCATAAAGGTGTCAATTTTAATTTTATCTATTAATCTTTAAACTTACTGTCCATTATCCTCTTTCGTGACATCGATTCCAAAAGCTTGTATCTGCGTATTCGGATCTTCTGTCGGTGGTAACGGTGGTAATACTCTTAAGTGGCTAACTTTCTCTTCTTCCTTTATCTCTACGATCGGTTCTTCCACCACCGGACCTCTCATTAACGACATAAGAATACCGAAGAAATATTTTATGACTACGGCAACGCCAAAGCCGGAATAGTAGAATGTGTAAAATAGGAGTCTAAGGAAACCTGGAAACAAGCATTTCCTTTAATTGGGAAGGCTTTATGCGATTATGTATTAAAAAACAAAAAAAATCAAGAAAAGAGAGAAAAAATGCATTTAACACAAAATTATAAATCAGGAAACTGACCACTTGTTAAAGTGGCAAGGCCCCGAATACTATACTTACCAATTAAAAGTTCAGGAATGGTCATTTGTTGCATTTCAATAATTTTATGCCTAATATTAGTGGGACTTAAGGCCGATAATCCATAATAGATTCCATCCTTGAAAGCCTGGTATGCGCGTCTAAATGGGTCTTTTCCTCCTCTGTAATTAAGTATAAATTATTTAAATACAATAAAAAGGATTTTTTAGTTACTTTAATAAATGTTTTATTTATCTGCCTATTTTTTTAATTAAATAATATATGAGTTTTAATTCCTAGGCATCACTTGCTTAGGTAGAAAATTTCGAATAGTCAGTCACCTGACTAACAAGATGTTGTCTGCTTACAAACGTAATTTTCACAGACTGGTCGTAAGACCACTTTAAATAACGATTTGATACATAAAGAAATCTTTGTTACAAAGTTTGTTTTGTCGATTGTACAGGGTGGCCAACTAAGAATGCGAGGGACTGTATCTGGGAACCTATCCATCGTAGAAGCTTGGGGCAAAAAAGTTGTACTAAAAGGTTTCCGTAAAAAAACACTGTTTCTTCGAAACGGCTGAGCCGATTTTATCAAACTTGGGCTAGTTAAAAAGAGCTATTCTTGGGCTATAAATGTTATAATATTTAAAGTTTTGTTAGTTTCACATGTCGCCGCTAGAGGGCTTTTTTCGACATTCCGACAGAAATAATTAATTTTCTTAAAAAAATTAAATGTATTGGTATGATTTTTTTAAATGAAAAAGTAGCTAAATAATGCCTAAACGGGCTCGCGAAAACCGCATCTCGATATCTTGTTCCTAACACAAAATTTAGGCCAAAGAAAATTTTATACGGAAATCCTTATTTTTTTTTTAAATGGGCTAAAACCGATCAAATTCGGTTTAAATTATCTTCAGTCGCTACAATCCAACTAAACCGTATAATCGTTTCGAACGTCAGTAGGAATCCTTGCGATACAAACCTTTGTTCATCCTCATCCGTCATATAACTATAAGTAGTAGCTCTAGTCGGTCCACCGCCACCGGAATCTTCTGAAGCCATTAAACCACTTGCGTGCTGCATTTCAAAGATGGCATCCTCACAGAAATTAATAAAAGCTTCCAATTTTTCCTTGCCGCCACCTTCGGTGACGATGGAATAGAAGAAAGCCCTCTTGGATTCTTTAATTTGTGGTTTTTCCCACTGTTCAATGTTCGATTGTTTAATTTCAAAATAGACTCGTTCAATTCGTTTACTGCTACCTAAAGGATTAATTTGGTTAGGTAAATAATCTAATCCACATGTACTATACTATGTTCTTAAAATCCTAAATCTACTCTTTTACATCCTCAGTAGCTGTTTTATTCATAATAGACAGATTAGAGTAAATCTTTGCACGCTCTTTTATAAGCTCTACGATGTTTTTGGGCTCAATCAATTCCCTTTTGACTAAAGATTGCGAGCTCTCGAATAATATATATATATATATATATATATATATATATATATATATATATATATATATATATATATATATATATATATATATATATATATATATATATATATATATATATATATATATATATATAACGTTAATCTAATAAATGTCAAAGTCTAAACTCTACTGAGTTGTGACAATGCAAGATCTTAACTGTTTGAATTCTCTTAAGATCTCGAATCTTTTTGTTAGTCATCAAATTATTTTAAAAAAGGGTTGATAAAGATTTTAAAACTAAGTACAATATGATTTTATTATTTTTAACCTAAAAAACTTGAAATAAACTAAACCTTCACAAAAAACTCTTAAAAAATAAAATTCATAATAAAACATGTGCTATTGAAAAACAGTAGTTTCATGTTTTTAGCCAACTGCTGTTAATAAATAATAATAGTAATAAGAATGGTGATACGTTATCCTAAAACAATTTACAAGCAATTTCTTTTGCTTACCTAATATTTCAATACGTCCCAGGAACGGTTCAAAATAGTTCAAAACTGAACCGGCAGTCTCTAAGAACCGAGCGAGTCTGGGTTCATTGGGCATGTGCTCGGACAGGTTGGTTAGAAGCACGGCCAAGTTAAAACCTATTTCCTTGGCTGGTTCGTGAAAACGGTCTATGAAACCGACATAATCGAGTTTTCCATCGTGGTTGGCTTCGCAACAAGCGAGAAGAAATTCGATCTCTTCGCTAAAAAATAAGGATTTAGTATATTTATATCGTATATAAAATGTAAAATGGAATTATCTATAGTGATTTCATATTAAAAAAAAAGTGTTTTTGATTTCTCACAAAAATTCTTTCCTGTAATGACCTCTTTGTCTATGAAATTAGAAAAAATATCTCCAAACCAAGACGAGTCCCTTGACCATTACTTACGGCGTGTAGCTCTTCTGTTGCTCCATTTTTTCTTTAAAATCTTTGGGATAGACCCATCCGTCATTGTTCAGGTCGATTTCTTGGAAGCTAGCCGACGATGTTAGATCTTTTAACTTTAAGAACATGTCAAAATATTTTAAGATTAATTCTACATTGGACGCACTTTCCACTAACGTGTCCACCATCTGTTTACCAATTGTTCCGTTAACCACGTTACCTGCAATTAAACGGATATTGTGTATTTATTGTTATGTTAATCATAATAATAAGACCGTTATTAATCTATGTAACATCATTTTAACCTAAGATCTGTAAATATGTATAGAAAGAGGTGTGAAAATTCTCTATTTTTTTAAAATATTAATCATTTTAACATTGGAAATTATTATTTTTCGTCATGTCCACAAATTGAGATATCACTATTTTAGTGATTAATAATCCATCTAAGTCGATGATCGTCACTTTTTGACTACTTAGTTTTAGATCAAGTCTTATTTATTTTTGGTTGGATCGGGCAGGCATGGTTTTGCTGGAAAATGTATGTAATAAGAATCGAAATTTAATCCCTCCGGAACATTTGCTCATAAATTTGTACGTATTGGTCGTAGAGAAAAAATGTGGTAAGAGAAAAGTTTTCCAATTAAATGTCCTAAAAGACAGACTTGGTTAGCAGACCCAAAATGAATTAGGCTTATTGCAAAATAGTAATAAACAACAAAAAAGTTTGAAAAACGTAGTTTTTTGCATGTGTTTTTGACCCTTTAGATTTCTCCTGTCCTCCATATTAGGCCTAAAAATGCATCTTGCCAGTTATCGATAAAATCGGTTTGATAGTTTTTTCACAATAATTCTGTTGAAAAAATGGAAAATTTGGCAAATTGGGTAGACATTAGATTTTTTTTACATGATCATTTCTCTGTAAACTGGGCAACTTTAAGTCTCTTTTTGTCCTGACGAACAGTTCCCTGGTTAGTTTCTTCATAGATTAATAATTTTATTTAATTATTATCAAGGGGCAAACTTAAGAAACATGCACTACGTAGAAATGAAGATTAATTTTAATTGTTTTAAATGTTATTGAGGCAGTTTTAAATAAGAGCCGGGGGACTGTGCGTAAAATTCCTCTGATTTTGTTAGTAAAAAGTACATTAGATTTAAAATATTATAGGTACGATTTTTTTAAAATGATTGTGAGATAAACACTTTTTTCGCCAGGGGACTGTTTTTTAAGCATTATAAAAACGTTTTTGATGTAATAACCTTTATTTTAATGGATACTGTACGATGGAGAGCGGTAAAATGGGTGATTATTTTTTTAAGTTGAGTGCAAATTATAAAATGAACTATATTTTTCATATCATATCGGCCTGAGACAGTGAGTTGCCCAGTTTGCATAGAAATACCCAGATATACTAAAGCTCATCTTGGGCGCCCTCAGCAATGCAAACAATTTTTGCTTATTTTTTTCGATTTAAAATTTGACTGAAAATATGATTTGTCAGTACTCAGAAAGAAGCTTATTTTGATATGTCGGAATAGTCAGTCGGTCTATTTATTGCCAAGATACAAATGTAAAGGTTGACAGGCGTTTACGAATCTTTTTTTTTTATTTATATTTTACTAATAAAACAATTTTAGAGCTATTAAACGAAAATTGTTTAAACCAAAAATTATCATAACTTTAAACAATTCTTGTGACCGATTTTCATTTTAAAATTAGCCATTGAAAGCTTAAGATCTCTAGTATACGTGAAAAAATTTAAGCTGTGTTAATCCCACAACCATTGGGATAAAATAAATAGTAAACAATAAATCTGTCAACCTAAGTGTGACAGCTAGAGTACATAAGCTTCAGCCACTAAAGAAAAAAAGTGTGAGAGCTAGAGTACATAAGTTTTAACCACTGAAAATAAAAAAATAAAACTTAAAATATAAAATATATAAAATATTACTTAAATTAATAAAAATGTCACCTTTGGGGGAGGGGGAGGGGTGCAACCCGGCCCATGAATACACCTATGTTCTGGACTTTACCCATTTTGCAAAACTGTCAATTTTTTTAAACGAAATTGTATTATAAAATTATTGTGCAAAAACTATTGAACTTATTTGGCATGATATTTTATTATATGATGAACATTTTTCCGGGTAAATATGAATGTCCATAGAAGAACTTAAAGAGTCCTAAAACAGCATGCAAAAATCTACGATTTTTGCTTGTTCTATGTGTATTGCTATTTTGCAACAAGCATAATGCATTTTGCGATTTTTAACCAATCCTCTCTTGTAGAAAAGGAAAAAAAATGCTTTATTATCATTTTTTTTCACATTTTGCTTGAAAAACGTTGCGGATTTTTATAAGAGAGCGCCAAAAAATCCACAAATCTTATTTTTTAATTGATAAGGCTTGGTCTATTTAATATAGTTATAATAATACTCGTACCTTCAAGCATTGACAACATCATGGTTATCATATCTTTTTGAAGGTTAAGCAGTTCTTTAAGCAAGTCGACTTGACTGGAGTGTTTTGACAACTTGTCTTGCATATGGGAGAAGAGGAACAAAAAACCTCCTACGGCGTCCCATAACCTAAAATAAGTAAATAAATTAATTAGTATTGTAATAGTTAGTTGTGGTTAGGAAAATAGAAGGTATATTTTTAATATAGGTTTATGTTCTCTGTTGGCAAATTTGTTAAACGTTGGTTCTGAACATCAGTTCGACATCTGAGTAGTGTCGGACTAAGATTTACTGGCGTATTTTTTTCCGCTGAACATGAATCTAAAGTAAAAATTGGGGGTCAAACAGCAAAAAATCCAGAAAAGGTATAATTTCAGATATTAACGTTTTTTTATTTTAAAACCTTAATATATCAAAACTATATAAGATACACGAAACTTTTTATACTCAAAAAAACGAATTTTCAGGATTTTTTCAAGGTATACCCCTGGAAAAAATTTGATTTTTTATTTATTTTTGGATTTTTTCTGCAAATTTTAAGTAATTTTGGATTCAAATGAATAAAATAAATTATTTATAATAGAAATCCCCAAACATCGCATTTTTTTTTTCTATTTTAGACTAATTTTTTTCTCCTCTCCTTTATTATTTATCTTATCAAAAATGTTCAAATAAATTTTTATGTAAACAAGCCCCATTTTTTGTTCTATGAAATTTTTTGTATATCTTATAGTTAATATAGTCGTAGTCCAAACATTTCGTGGTAGCAGGTTTCTGCCGGTAAATGTACCATATCGGTTTTTTTAAGTTTTCTCGATTTTTTGCTGTTTCACCTCCAATTTCGATTTCAGATTCGTTTTTAGCGAAAAAAAGTACGCCAGAAAATCTTAGTCCGACACCCTGCATACACCAATTTTTATTTTTGTGGACCTGTGTAATACAATAAAAATAGTATAATGAAAATATGGGTATGGCCATATCACAAAACTCTAATTGCGTTATGAATATCAATAAATACTATTCAAAATAAATAGGTATAATAATTTTAGTGTAATGTTTTTAATGTAAATATTAAAGATGCATCCAAATTATTCGTAATGCAGTATTGGATATCATGAAAAAGTGTAAAATGACGACTTATTTTATTTTACTAGTAACTAAAGGGTCACTTTACGGCAGCTAAACGGTATAATAAATAACTGTTTATCAAAGCTGGGTAGGAATTTAATCCAAGAATCAAGTCCTTTCACATTTCAAAAAATTATGAACATTTAGAATTGCAAGTTTTGGGATCAAATATATGTATATTTTAGGTCCATTTTTTGGATTAACCCGGGACCTGGATCGAAGAGATCCCATTTTCCAAAAAGTAATAAGGCGAGTATCCCAAAGAAAACATACTGAAATGCCAGTGTAGTCCCTGTGATGCTATAAGAATATGAGTATTTAATCATATTGCTAACCTGGAATGTGCTAAAGCCTGTTGATTGGAAGGACAAGGGCCTTGAATAACTTCAGTAAGGGTATTAAAAACTTGACTTGCAACCCCAATGGCCTTGAAAAAGTTAGCTTTACCAGCCGGATCTATCAGTTCTTTGCTGGAATAGTGCCAATAGAAGTCCATAATGGATTCCTGAAGTCGCAAGAGATAATCTACCGTACATATTACCACGTTTACTGTTGTGGTGTTACCTGCTTGAGTACGCAGGTAATTTTGCCATTCTGAAAACAATAATAAGGCAATATCATTATCTTTATTACTAAGGTAGACAATGGGCGCATTTAGCGCACTAAACTGTTTACTATAAACGTAAAACGTTGGTAACTAAACAATGTGGTGAGTTCCTAAGGGATATGTTAAAAACTTACTAAAAAAATAGCCAATTTTCTTCCTTTGCTATAAAATTAACATGTTGTTAGGTAGTACATAATCCTTAAACATCAGGATTTTATTTAAGGTAGTTCATTCGCGGAAGTCGTAGACTTTTGTCTACGACTTCCGTATCGCCTTATAGTAAGTAAAGCCCGGCCCGTCCACTAGTTAAGTCAGGATTGGGATGAATATCTTTTATTTTCGTCTCTTTCATGCCATCCGCGCAAAACTCGCCCATCTCTCTCTAACAAAAATTGATTGTTAAACAGGCCGGGACTAGTACCAGTACGGATCATTATGTTTTTCCTATTTTGGTATAGTTCGTAATGCAGTATTTTAAATGGACCACAAATTAGCGCAAATAAGATCGAATACGCTTTACTAAAAGTAAGAGGTTTTCAATGGTGGAAAATATTATTTTTGTAGGAAACTGTACACACAACACATGAGGTCTGTTCGTTATTCAGTAATATATTATCCACCTTATTCCTAAAATACACCTTTCATAAGAGCGATTACGTAAAAAAATAGTATGCATTATTTCTTAATAACAAACAGGCCTAGTAAACTTTCACAAATCAATATTTTTTAAACAAAACGGTCAAAAAATTTAGGTTTTTTTTATGTTCTAATACTTCTGATTTATATTGCATTAGTTTTTAAAAAAATATCTTCAGAGCCGTTTCCGAGATATTCCAAAATGAATGCATCGCTTTCATACATGACAGTTTTATTAGCCCTATTTTTCAATTTCATTTAACTCTTAAGAAAGGTCGTTTTATGAGTGAACATCCATTTTATAACAATTGTCACTTCACCTTTTTACAAAAAATTGAGGTTATGTTTATTCAAAGAAAATCACTCTAACCATAAAAATTTTATGTTAACTTGTTGAGTAAACAGTTAACTGTAAAAGGTACCGTTTAGTAAACAGTTTAGTGCGCTGAACGCGCCCAATGAAAATTAGTAAAGTTTCTAAAAAACTATTGCCCCTCCCTAAGTGATCTAAATTAAAATCAAATGAAATATAATTATTTTCGTTAAATCGTTTACAAGTGTAAAATATTATCATTTACATATAAACATGGACAATTTTTTAGCCTTTTTAAAGCAATTCTCAATAAAGGCCAATAATAATAAAAATGATACACTTTTACATGTAAATAAAACAAAGAAAAAATAAAGTAAATTTAAAAAGGTCGTTTTGTGTCCTCTGCCACTAAGAATGCAAAAGCAAATTCGCATTAATGTCACGAATGCAGGGCTATATGCTGTATGTTGACATTCTAGCCATCGAATGCTTTGTCTTCATTTTAATTATCATCAATCATATCGTTGCGAAACCCTTATTTTACCCCAATTAAATGAGACATAGATAAGACCATGTCGGAATTGGGAGTTCGTGAGATTTAATTTTGTCTTACCTAAATTGTGACCTTCACAAGTAAGTTGAATAAATCTGAAGAGGGCGCAAGTAAATTCAGCATCGTGCATGTTTTTCTCACCAGCAGCACCTAAAAATAGACAGTTTTTTTAATGTAATAAGTAAAAATTAGGATAATTTATATCCTCGTTATTAAAATAATAATGGAAGACAGCCGTGATAAAAGCAATTTGGTGTGTGCGTCCTTATCAAAATATCTATAGCGGTAGTGAATTACAGAATTAAAGAAACTTTGTATATCGTGCAATTTTTTTATTCAAACAAATATCCTAGCAAAGTGCTTTCGGTAAGAACCATCATCCTACATTCTACGTGCATACGGTCACAATCAATTTTCAATTACCGAATTATTCTTAAAAATCCAGAAATAAAGAAATGCCATATAATCAAGTAGAATTATTTTATTATCCCAGTATGTGACACTGAGTTCGGTTAACTTGACTAATTTCCAATAAGAAATTAATTTTGTAGATTCATATTTGTAAATACCTTATTAATGTATCTTTTACCATAAAATATTTTTCTTAAATATTTGTGGCTTCCTTATATTTAAAAAAAAAAATAAATAGCCATCTTGTATGATTTTTCCTGAAGAAAACTTAAGAAAAGGTTTTAAATTGAAATAAAAGAGATATAATATAAAATTTACATTTTGTTACTCTTATTTATTCGTTTGTTTTTGCAAGCGTCTTATTTATTTTTATACGTCTCAATAAAAAATGATTTCATATTTATTTTTAGTAACTACAGAATTAATTCAATTGATATGAGAAATTTACCATATAAATTAGAAAATGGAAAAAAGTAACAATTATTGCCTGAAATCCTAGAAGACAAAAAGTCGATGTTACGTCAAAGTCTCGCATTTACTACTACCTTTAATAAATATTGATAAAAGTGAATCATATAATTAATTAATTTCGTTGTTACCACAAATAAATACGAAATCCTTTTTTATAAAACGTATTGAAACCAATAAATGTTGTATCTCTGCACATTCTACTTCATTTTTGTTCAAATACAGAAAAGCCATAAATTTATTCTTGTTGAATGGCCCTGGACTATAAACATTTTACATAAAACGTAGTTTTACTCTATACCAATACCAATTATTATTTGCAACGCGAAAAACATTTTTTTACCTTCAGAACCAACTCCTAAACCCTCAGCCTTGGTATTTCTTTCAAAAGCGTCCAAGTCCAAGACACCGCAGCTGTTCATCAGCCCCGCGATGCTCGTAAAGAATCCGACATCCTTCTTGTCTTTCAAATGATTTAGCATGCCCATCTGAATGTCATTATTACCACCTCGTAGAATGGAAATACCCAATTCGAGTGTTTTCATAACCATTTCAGATGGTACACCCTTGCAAGCGGAAATATGAAGGAGTACCATTTCAGCTACCCCCCGATTTGCTAGCCTGGCCTGGTTGAACAGCAGTTTCTGTTTTTCCATTTCTTGTTCCTAAGATTAAAAAATAATATATAATGTCTTAAGTGGCGCATAGCCCTGTACTATACCTGTCTCATAAATCATATATCTATACACGTTTAGTATTTAATAATAAAACCACTGTCGGCATAACAATTATTTTTTTAAGTATAACAAAAATATGAACTTCTATCTCTATCTCTAGTAATTTTTGTCTTAGTGTGGCTAACTTGAATAGATTCTCGTAGTTTTTTTATCTTTGGACAGTCTACGAAGGCGGATGCCGTGGGTGTCTTAAGTGTGGTGAGAGGGAGTTTGTTCACACGGGACTTAAATATTTAGAGACTAGGAGGAGAAGGAAAAACTTCTGCGGTTAGCAGGTTTCATAGTCTGGACACTCTAGGGATGAAGGAACGAAGAAAGCAGGAAGTTTGGTGGCTCTCTAGTTGAACTGTAAAAGGATGTATAAAGGTTGCACTGCGTGTTGTCTGTTGGGAGCTGCTAGAGAAGGAATTATACTTGTCAACTCCCCTGAGCCAAAGCTGTGAAAATATCTACAGAAGAGCGACAGATCCCCTACAGCTTGACGATGGGCAAGAGCAGGAAGCTTTTCTGTAAGCGTAAAATCGTTAATAAGGCGAACAGTTTTTCGTTGAATGGAGTCCAGAATGATAAGTGTTGTAGGAGACGCCATTCTCCAGACATGAGAACAATATTTTAAAAAGGGTCTGTTTTGGGATACATAAAGCGTATACAGATTGGAAGAAGAGAAATACTTTCTGGCTCGAAAAAGGAACCCAAGCTTTTTTAAAGCTGCTGAGGCTATGGATGTAATGTGTTTGTGCCAGTTGAGGTTATTCTCAAAAATAACGTCGACAGGATAAAACGACACTTTGATCTACAGAAATTGACTGCTCATGTGTAACGGATGAGCATTGGCAGACTTTTTTCGAGACAGCGAACATGACTATTTTGGAGGCATTAAACTGAACAAGATTTTTGGCGCCCCAATCCAGGATAAGTTTGAGGTCATGTGAGAGAGACTTTGACCTATGCTTGGTTTCCAAATCAGGCTTATCAACTGGCTTGAGAAATTGAATGTTAGACTTGAGGGTCCTATCGTTAGCAAAACTATGAATGGGATTGATTGTGAAAAAGTAAAGATCGTTAATGTGTAAAAGAAACAAAGTGGGTGCCAGCATTAATTTGGTGAAAGCTGGAAGAATGGCCATCTACAATAACTGATATACGTCGATTAGAAAGAAAACTGGAGAGTCAAGAGCAAAGCTTAGGTGGAAGAGCGTAAGAAGGAAGTTTGTTAAGAAGCTCATCATGCCAAACCTGATCGAAAGCTTTGGATATGTCAAGAGCAACGATTTGGGATTCACCAAGAAACTCAAGGGACTTGTTCCAGTTATGTGAGACAAAGAAAAGAAGATCAGCTGTGGATCTTTTGTGACGAAATCCATACTGTCTGTCATGTAAGATCTTGTGTTTTTCCAGACACTTCGAGATTTAAGAATTAAAGAATTTTTCCATTACTTTACAAACAAGCTGCATACCATCCAAAAAAAAAATAGAAAATGGGCCAAACAATAATTTTTTGTTTTACAAATTAAATATTTTAACAAATTGCAAGAAGTAATTTTTATTATTTTCTAATTTCTGCAGCTCTTATGCACCAGCCGCCTTCATGTAAATAAACATTCCTTTAAAAAAATGGTAAATTTGTAAACCTCGCAAAAAACGTTCGACTGGATGTGATGAATAATTTTTTTAAATTGTGAAAAGCCATATTCGAAAACAATTAACTTTTAACAAATGTGTTTTTGACTTTTTTGGCTTGTCTTAAGCTCCACTATCGCCATTAAAATAGTGAGCATCATACTTTTTACACCCTATATGCTGACTGCTAAATATAACTCACCTTAAGTTTTCGCATTGTATTCTAACAGGAAAGACATGGAATTATCAAGAATTATTTAACTTTAATATAAAAAAAACTGATTTTGTGTTTTTTGCATTATGAATTTCAAATATACTATATTTATATTATTTTTTTTTTATTTTTAACTTACATGAATGGATGAACCTCCTTCTTCTCCTTCTCCGCCCTCTTCTCCCCCTTCTTCGCCTTCCTCTTCTTCTTCACCACAAGACTTGGCAATAATTTCTGCATAGCTCATATAGAGCGGATCTTCTTGCAAAGCACCAGATCTAATAAATAAATAAATAAATTATCTTACATGGTTTTTTTTCACTTTTATTTACAACAAGTACAAAGCAAAAATCAAGAAGATTTACAATATCTTAGGTACTAAATGTTTTAAATGGTTGTGGCTAAAATACCGCCTGGGAATTACTGTACCTTAATCAAATTATAACATTTGTATACATATCAGATAGGATGAAAAATGGTAAATTATTAATTTCCAAGGATTTAAAGAGGTTGTTGAAAACCTTAATAATTAATAAAATTAAATATTGGGTATATTCTTAAATCTAAATTCAAAATTTATAACTTATATATACTTAACCTATTTAGTAACTAAGTGGAAAACCTAATTCTTAATTTATTATAAGATAGAGAGACAGATAATAAATTTTTGGTAAGATCTTGCTACAAAATCATTAAAATTATTTTTTCCAATAAGAGCGATACATCATTGGATTAGGGATCTTAAAAGTTCTTAAAATGAGTAATAAAAAATCCAGGATTGTATTTAAAAAAACAGTTTTTTGTCTCTAACATGTCTCTAACATCTAATAACACTGTCTTGTAGAACAGGGAAAGTAGCAATGAAAATATAAAATTAATTTTGTTATATATATTCAAAGAGTCTTAAAAAAAAAGAACCCAATGATCAGGTTCAAATTTGGGACACCCTGTACAATATACCTTAATAACAAACAGACCTAGTAAACTTTCAACAATCAATATCTTTAAAAAAAAAGGTAAAAAAATTTAGGGTTTTTCAAAATATTCTAATACTACGATTTACACTGCATTAGGTTTTAAAAAATATCGTAAGAACCGTTTTTGAGATATTCCGAAATGAATGCATGGCTTTCATACATGACAGATATCGACAATGTTAATTATGCTTAATTTGATTGTTAATATCTCGTTTTACCGACGATAAAAAAAAATGTTTTATTTTTAATTAGATAAAATACACTTTTATTAATCTTATATTTCAATTTCATTTAGTTTTTAAGAAAAGTCGCTTTACTAGTTAATTATCTTAAGTAACAATCAAATTAATAAAATATCGTTTAGCATTTTATTTACTATTCTAGAACTAATGATATTGATGATGATCTAAGCTTTTCTACAGGTACAAAAAAATTACTTGCCGTTTATAATTCCGTGGAGGAAAAAGTTTAATGCTGCAGATAGTAAGTTAAAAAAATATTCTATTAGTAGCTATATTGGCATTTTTTTTACTTTAACCTTATCTTATGGAAAGTAGTCTTAAAATGCATCAATATTTTAATTTCCCCAATTTAAATTAGATCATACGTTCTTTTTAATCACTTACCGCTCAGTCATTGCCCCTCGACAGAATGTAGTGACGAGCTGAGTGAGTGGATCCGGTTTTTCTCCTTCATTTTCTTCGTCTGTTTTCTTTAGTTCGGAATCTTCAAAGCTCTGAGTCAAGTCTTCGATCATCACCTCTTGACCTACGTTCTCATCTTGAAGCCAAAAGTCCCGGTAGGTGCGAATGAAAATGTTAATAGCTCGATGCCTTCATAAAAAAATGTTAAATTAGGATTTTTTAGGATATAAGTTTAAAAAGGGGAATTTTTTCTTACATGCACACTGCTGTACAGGGTACAGGACTAGACATGTCGCTTTTTGACTCTACCTTTACTTTTACAAAAAAACTAAAATAGCCATCCTATAATTTTCGAATCCGAAAACGATGATTAAAAAACAATTGAACATCAAATAAAACGGCTGGTGGCCATTTTGATATTTTTTTTAGATGAAATTTCATTTTTATGACCAAATCATTATCAAAACTGTGATTGCATTGGAATGACATATTTTTTTATGTGGTTATCTGATTCCTGGAATATCTTTTGATCTAAAATAATATATTTTTATTAAAAAAAATTTTTTTCTACACGTTTAAATCGAGAAAATGTTCGTTTACCCTGTCATTAACACCTGATATGGTTTATATGTATCAGTTTATCAAAGATAGATATATTAAAAAAAAACTACCATTTGTTACTAATTTGTAAAAAATATATTTTTTTAAATTTTAAAACTTGGTTTTTTACTTGTCTGGATGACACTACCGCCAAAGGGTGAACAGGAAGCTCGGTAGACAAAGAAATAAGCAGTAGGAACATCACTGATAAAGTCGTGCTTATCCATACTGATTGCATACAGACACTACTAGCCCTAAGGAGTGGACGCTTTCAGCACGAATGTGATCACTCTCTGCTGGACCATATAACACGCTCACTTTAAAGGCAACCGTATCGCTGACTCGTTGAAAAGGAAGGCTGCCGAGACCAAACCTTTCGTAGGTCTGACAGGGTGTGCGATGAGGCACCTAATCAAAAGACACTCTTAATTTTTTCAGGGAGTTACTGTACTATCCTGACAGTGATACAGCTAAACAGTACTTGGCGAACCTTCGTATGCGTTCTTACTTGACATTGTAAACTGCGAAAACACCTCTTTAGAATGGGTATAAATGACACACCTCTGTGTAGAGGTTGTGAACAGGAAGACGAGACGGTGGAGCACATCCTTTGGCACTCTCGTCCAAGAGAAGACCCATGCTAGACGAGTGTTGGCTTTCCTTGGCCGACTTTAAGGAGATTCCCCTCGGCAACGTTGTCACCTACTTTAAATCAGTGGGGTTGGTGGCGTACTGAGTAAGGTGTTCCCTTTAGGAGGTAGCACAACGGATCTACTGAGGCCTAAGTGCAGTAATGTATATCACCCTTCTTACTTTCAGATACAGATACAGGCTTGGTAGACAACCAATTTAAACGTGCAGAAAATAGAAGTTTTTGAAATAAAAATATATCATTTTATATTAAAAGATATATGAGGAATCGGATCACATAAAAAATACGGCATTCCATTTAAAAAAATATTAAAATGATCCCAAGCAGTTTTATTTAATTTTCAATTGCTCTTTCATCGTCATTTTCAGATGTGGCGGAAAAAATATAAGAGGGCTGTTTCAGATTTTAATAAAAGAACAGGTAGAGTCACATAAGCGGCATTACTAGTCCTTGGTGAATAACCCTGTATAGAAAAATATAGGAGAACATATGATCAAATTATATAAATAAAAAAAAATAAAATAAAATAATCTTTATTGTATCGACAGATTCACATACAAAGGTGGAAAGTATCGCCAGGCGTATTTTAATAACCACCAAATGTCATTCCAATCCAAGTAACAACAGCAATGTATACCGAACTATTTCTATTCCTAATAAATAAAAATAAACACACCTGCTAAGTTTATACAAAGGCGTACATCTTAGACAAGCCAGAGCTGCTCTTTTCCTGGCTGCATTCAAAACCTTTTTCCATCCATCTCCTCCGGCTTTTGGTTTTGAAGCCTTTGTTAGTAACACACAAAAATAAAAATAAAATAAAATAAAATGTTAGTACAGTTTATCAAATAAAAATTAAAAAATAGTGGTTGCCTATACACTTGGAGACATGTCATTTTATTACAATGGTATATATATATATATATATATATATATATATATATATATATATATATATATATATATATATATATATATATATATATATATATATATATATATATTATATTTATAGGTAATAATACCATTTTAATTTAATTTTTTTAATGATTATACCAAATAAAAAGAATTTTTGTTTTCGCGATTACTTCTCATAGATATAAGATTTAATGTTAACTTTTAACTAAAAATGATAATATTCTACGATAAATAAAACTAACCTTTTAAAATTTTCATTTCGTACAGTTTTTAGTTAAGCAGTTAGTAGGTAAATAAGGTGACACTATCAAAAAAAAGTCACAACACAGTAAAAAGCCCTTTCAATGTACAAAAAAAGCAAAAATAACAAACCTTGGCAAACTGTGCAAAGAAGCTTGACGGAAGCAAGATAGTACCGCCCTCTTTCTTTGGGTCGAGACGATAGATCTATAAACACCTTTCTGCTGTTGCTGCGGGTGATCGATCTGGCAGAAAGCAACGTAAAAGAATAAATTAAAAAATAATAAGTTGATGACTAAAATCCAACACAATAAAAATAATATTGTTTTTAAATACGTCGTAATAAACAATATTATGAGCAAACAAAATGTTTAATTAACGTATTTTTTAAATGATGTTACTCTTCTAACAGCACCTAGTTAAAAAGTAAGTAATAAAGCACAGTAGTGCTTTACCAATTTTGTAAAAAAAGTAAACTATCAAAAAATGGTCCTAAACAAATAAAAGATACTATGTTAGAAAGCCTAATATGTTAAATATTGAACTACTAATACTATGAGGGGCAGTATTTACATTTTAAGCCCAGTAATAAAAAAACAGTATTGTATGCTTCAAATCATTTGTCGAATCATTGCACGGCAATTTTTAGGGGTTAATTCATTTTTTTCGCTAAAACACAATTTTCAAGTGAAGGCTGAAAATATAAGTAGTACTCCTCGTTATCTCCGTTATATAAATAACAAAAATTAAAACTAAATATAACGAAAAAAATACATAAAAGAAACATTCCAAATATAAAGAGCTGACAATATTTATCTTTGAGAAAAATAATTTCTAAAAAGCTAATTTTCAAAAATTTACTAAATCTACTTTCAAAATGCAATAAACGTTTAATTTGACACAAGCTATTTTAGAAAAAAGTTTTCCAAAAAGCATCTTGAAATAAAATAGCGGCTACAGTCGTAATAATAACAGTTGTATAAAAAATACGGAATTAAAAAAAACTTCGTTTTATTTCCTTCCAAAACTTACCATGTGCAATCCGTACAAAACTTTGCTCATCGCGACTATTCTATCGACAGTCTCTTCAAGTTGATTTTTACCGTTACTATCAAGGGTATTAACAGTGACACTTTTCTTTCCTAGTTTACTGTAAAGGTAATGTTGCCACGACATTTCGTCAGCTGGGTCGATTTTGTCCGGTAAAGTCAATTGGTTCTTAGCAAAATCTAAAAAATAATAGTTTAAAAGTCCCTATAAAATGAAGTAACAAACAGTGCGGAAATTACTCATCCGTTATTTTTTTATCTTGGAACAGTCCATGTGGGCTTAAAGCCTTCTTTAATAACGTACTATGGGTTTCTTAAATGTGATAAGAGGAAGTTGATTGACACGGGACTTAAAGATTTGGAGGTTTCGAACGGAAGGGGAAATCTCTCTAGGCAGCAGGTTTCACAGTCTAGACACTCTATAGATGAAGGAACAAACAAAGTGGGAAGTTTGTAGCCTTTCCAGATGGACGTAAAGAGGTGCACAAGAGTGACACTACATATCGCTCTGTTGGGAGCTGCCAGAGGAAGGTTTATACTAGGTAGCTCCTTGGATCTGGAGCAGTGAAAATACCTATAAAAGAATAACAAATCCTCTATAACCCGTTGGTGGGCAAGAGAAGGAATCTTCCTGTTAGCGTATGATCATTAATAAAGCAAACAGTTCTTCTATAATTGGAATCAAGGATGCTAAGAGTTGTGAGAGACGCCATTTCCCAGACATGGAAACAATATTGCAAAGAGGGTCCGATCTGGGACACAAATAGAGTATACAGATTAGAAAGGAAAAACTACTTTTTTGGCTTAAAATAGGAATCTGAGCTTTTTTGAGCTACTACTGCCATGGATATAATGTGTTTGGCATAAGATTATTTTCGAAAGTACCTTCCACAAGGTTAAATGACTCTTTGTTTTGCAGAACTTTTCTACTCATAAGTAAAGCTGGAGTAATGCCAGACATTTTTCACGACAGTGAAGATGGTTGCCTTCTTTAGGCATTAAACTGGACAAGATTTTTGGCGCCCCAATCCAATTTTAAATTCCTAAAAAGACATATCTGTATTACTTTTTCTTGGTAACCAATTGGTCAATTGGTTACCAAGATAAAAACTGTTAAAGTTTCTCAAAAAAAATTGTTTAAACAAATATTGCCCTCAGCAATTGTTCATAACTTTCATTCATAACAAATGTTAAGGGAGCCTAAATGTCACGAATTTGTTTTTTTATGTTTGGTAGCTTGAGACCTATGTAAAAAAATCAACTGTCTAGGTTCCATATTCTGAACTAAATAATCACATAATTTTCAAAATTTTCCATTTTTTAAAACGACATTTAACAAACAATACAAACAAACAGAGTTGCATTTTGTCTTTTTAATAAATTTTTCGAATATTTTTGAGAGGGAGTATATATCTATTCTTGTTATATACATCTTTCTGAGGATTTCTAGCAAAACATGCCTGCTACCTCGTATATCTAACAACACCTGTTCTTTTACAGATATGGCTTGGTCCAAGTCTAGCCTAAGCTATATGAGTCATTTTCAATATTGAAAAAAACTATAGGAATTATTACTAACTAAATAAGATACAAATTTGGGAAAAATGTAGAAAATTAAAAAAAAAAATTGTACAATATTTACAATGAATAGATTTTATTAGGATTTACTAAATAAAGCTAAAACTTTAGAAATATGTAACAATATTAAAGATATGTGATCATTCTTTAAGATTTATAAATTTAGTTCATGATCGTACGGTTTTCTAGCTTTGGTAGATTTTTTTGCAAACCAAAAGGTCTGAATACTGCCTACGGATAAAACTAAGCAAAAGAACACTACATTATACTTCAGGATGATGTATAAGAGTTAAACAAATGCCACTGTGTGTCAAAAACACCATTTATCTTTGAGGTTAAAACTTACCAATAATTTCATACTCGGGCATTTTCTTCAGGAATCTATCCTTACAGTGTTGCACTAATTCTTGTTCTCGGCCAGCAAACAAGTTGAGACCTACTGGTAATAAACGCTTTAAACAGGCTACCATAAGGGAAGCCTGAATTTCTTTATCCTTGTCCCTCTTCTTATCGCGGTGTTTTTTCTTTTTCTAAAAAAAATATTTAGAAATGATTTACCAGGTCATACAAAAAAATAGTAAAGTATATTTACATAAATGTCGGAGCGAATCTATTTTAAAATGCAAACATTTACACATGTTCGCATTACATATAATATATTGGCTAAAAACAAATTACACAAATGTTTCCAGACATTTTTTGGAATGTAGATGAGCAAAAAATATTTTTCATATGCAAGAATAATCCACGAATTGTACCTACTGCTTTGGTTTCATACAAGCCTTTGTGGGGTGTCATAAAGATTTAAAAAATAAGGAACCCTGGATGTGTAGAGAGAAATATGAGGCAGTTTATTGATTTTATGGTTTAAAGGAGGAAAATAGATATCCGAGGACAGTATCTTCTTTTGGGGACTCTGAAAATAAAAAAGCGGCCGAAGTGAAGTAAGATGTCTTTTTGGGTTTCCTTTCTCAATCCACTGAGAGCTGTTATACTGCCCTGGTACTGCTAAGGTCTAAAATAGGATACACAGAAAGTGTACAGGTTAAAAGAGGGGAAATACTTCCTCGCTTGAGAAAGAAAACCAAAATGCCTGGCAACTGTTATAGCTGTAGCTATTATTTGCATATTTTTTTTTTTTTGGTCTGATGGCCTTACAAACTGGTGTATTGGCCACATTATTTGCATATACCATCTAGGATTTTGATGGAATTTAATCAAGTCAAATTATTTTTTATTCAGCAGGTTTTCAGCGCTCGTAACAATAAGAAGCGATACAGAACTCTATTGGGACAAGAGGTGCTATAGTCAGTCCATTCCTTATTCAATATATTGTCAAGTTTAAGATGGAGTTTTAAGCTCTTAGCATTGGGAAGCATTTTAGATATCTGAAAATATTTTTTTTTTCGTAAGAAGTATCAAAAGCGCGAGTTTAAAAAACTAAAAGTTTATAACCACATTTTCAAGACTTTTTGTTGTTTTTGTGCCATTCAGGCCGGAATATGTGTTTTTTTATCAAGAAAAAAATTAGCTAAAACATTTTATGCAATATTTATGTTACGTGTATTTAGAGTTTTTAAACATTTTTATATTTGTTTTATGACATACGCATCTAGCTTCAGAGAACTCTACGAAACATAAAATAGAACATCATTATTAAATGGTTTCTACCATTTAATTTCGATGATTATCCTTTTTGTTGCAAAAAGTAAAAAACTAAACGTTCGTAAAATACAAATTCTACAAATAAGAAAGAAAGAAAAACGAATATATCAAACACAGACAGAAACAACTCCACAAGAGGGCAAGAGTTACTCTATGGAATACATATAAATGACTATTCAGATTACTGAGTAATAAATATCATAAACTGGTCTAGATGTAATTAGGTTAAACAGATTTTTTGCATAATATCAGCATAATATAAAGCATTATCATAATCAACTTTTGTGGTTATAAGGAAAGGGGTTATAATTTAAAATTTAAATACGTTTCCTGTCCTAACTCTTAAAGCTTTACACACCTAAGTGTGTTTCTTCACGTCTTACCTCAAAGTGTTATTAGCGAATCATGTTTTGCTGTTTTACATAGATTATTTAAAAAAATAATAAAAATTTAATTTTACAATATTTACAATAAATAGAACCACCTTTTAACGATTAATTTTAACTAACTATATACAGCTAACAAATTTAACCAAAACACACAAAAAAATGCAAAAAAACTTTTTAAATACCTTTTTTAGAGTGTTCAGCAATCCCTAATATAAACATATTATTTTAGAGCTGATAAATGTAAGGCAAGGAATAGTTGCAGGACCTAAATTTGACTTTGTTAGAACTATCCTTTTATATAAAAGAGTATTTTGTAATGAGAAGGATTTTTTTGCTTTTGGTATGTGTATGTTTTATACTATACTAATTTTACCTATTATAATGGACATTTTTAGCAATTTATTTACTATAGTTTATATTTTATTTACTCTAAGGACGATACCAGATAAGGTCTTGAAACGATAGGCTTACTAATCCAAGACAGATTTAGGTTTTTATTAAAAATAAACTACGTTAAATAATAATGGGCTATAGTTATTTATAAATTAAAATGACAAACCACACACATAGTTTCAAAAATTTTGCTTATATATACAAATATAGCATTGAATCATTTTAAATGGAAACTAGTATATGTACATGCTATTATTAGGGTTAACTTATCATCAGTTTTGATAACGGTTTTAAAATTTTTATTATGTTTTTACATAATAAAAATAAGTATAAGAACAAATCTTGATAAATTAAGAGAAACATTTATTCTGGAAACAAGATCTTTAACTGTAAAAAAAATCTGACATTCGGTATTTACCCCACTTGCCCTGATGCAGCTATCTAAATGTAATGGGACACTCCTAATAAGATTGTTCAAACTTTTCGCAGGTATTCTGTCCCATTTCTTCAATTGCCGCTTATACCAGCTCATCCACGGTTCTGGGCTGCTGAGAGCGGCGTTGTATTGCCCTCTTTAACATCTCCCAAGCATGTTCAATAGGATTTTGGTCGGGAGAATTTGGTGGCCAATACCGTTCTTGATTGATGTGGACGGGCATTGTTATACGTTGAAATAAAGGCATCTTCAATTTTTTGACGTTGAGAAAGGGCAAAGGGCTGAAGAATGTTTAAATTTGCAGCTATTTTAAATAAAATTTCACAAAATTTTTTGTTGCTGGAGACTGCAAAAACTTCAACAGGCACGGATATACCGCTAATATTTGAAAGAAAAAAATATATATCTATAATACAGGGATATGCAAAACTTTTGAAACTATGTGTTTTTTTCTAATTTAAAAAAATATAAGTTTTCTATAGTTTTTTTCCGTTTTGGGAGTGACGTCAAAGCCCCCAAAAAAAAAATAAAAAAGACATCCGTCACAACCATATACAAATTATGTATCGCCTTTTCGGTGCATAAATTTCAAAAATTATTTTTTCTCAACATTTTTTAAGAATTACATTACCTTTCCAACAGGTTGACTTCCATCTGGTACAACACTCCTTCTAGTGGCAGTTGGCATGATGAGAACCATATTATCGATTTCGTTTGCCGATATGAAATTTTGTTCTTCGCGTAAGAAGTACTGAGAGTTAGACCAGATGTTAAAGATCTCGGCTACGTGATTGTATAAATGTTCGGCTTCTTCAATGTTATGCCTCATCCAGTGGTTTCTTTGAAGATCTACGTATTTTATTAACAGAGGATAGAATGAATATATATCTCTGACTAAGAGGTGCCAGTCTTCTTGAATTTGGGTTTCAATCTACAAGAATATCATAGTAAATAAAGAGTGTCCAAGACAAAAGAGTCAAAATATAAGGCGAGAACAAGTTAATACCTACTTTAAATTGTTTATACATTTAAGCCCCTGAATTCTGAAAATGCATTGTATTTTTTAGATAAAAACCCAACTGAGGAGGTTTGCGCAAAACATTATTACCTGAATTAATAAAAACTACAGCATTTTTTATAAAAGGTCCTTAGTATCTAATATAAATTATAAGAAAAATAAAACTATCAATGTTTTTTTTTAATATTAGGGTTAATACGTTAAAGGTAATACGTGTAGGTAAACGTGGAGAGAAACCTAGGCCCATTAAGGCTATAATGGCAAGTGACTCAATTGCCCTGGAGGTTTTAAAAAATAGGTCAAAAATCTCTATGGGTAGAGTAAAAATTGGTCCGGATCAGACATACTCTCAAAGGCAGCATCTCAAAGAACTTCAATCAGAACTGCAAACTAGACAAAACAATGGTGAACAAAACCTCACCATTAAATACCGTAGGGGCACTCCCAAAATAGTTTCTTCTAGGGTGGATTACTCCTCTAAACATGGAACAGAAACAGAAAAAAACTAATTCCGACGGGTAAGGCCAATTTACACATTTACTACCAAAATGTTAGGGGCACTAGAACTAAGCTGACAGAACTAATGCTGGGTAGGGCTTGAATGTGATTATGATGTAGTAGTGTTTACGGAGACTTGGTTAAACAAGGATATAGTGGATGGTGAATTGGGGATGACAGGTTACAATATTTATAGAAAGGACCGATCTGAGCTGACTAGTTGTAAACGATGGGGCGGAGGTGTGCTGATTGCAGTGCGGACAGATTATCAATCAAATTTAATTGAGGTTGGACAAAGTAATGTTGAACAGTTGTTTGTTTCTGTTTGCTATGGATCTGAGAAGATAATAGTGGGGTCCATTTACCTGCCTCAGCCCTTAACTGTTGATGTTATTCAGGCTCATTGTTCCACTGTAGATGACATACTTCAGACATATCCGGACCGTAAGCTGTGCCTATTAGGAGATTACAATTTGCCCAAGGTCAACTGGACTAATGATGATATGGGTTGTGCATGCCAAGTGATAATAGGGATGTGGTTAGATGGCTTGGTGACTGTTTTTGCCTATAATCAGCTTTTTTAAGTGAACAATATAACTAACGCAAATGGTGTCATGTTGGACTTGGTATTTACACATGAAAAACTTCCCTCTGTGGATATTTCCCATGAATGTCTGCTTCCATGTGATCAGCATCACCCTGCCCTTGTTATTGGTGTTCCTATTTCAGTGCGGTCTAGTGACTTACAGTATGACACTCAATATTATGATTTTAAGGACTAATTATATCATGTTAAACAATTTTTACCATTCAGTAGATTGGAACAATGTATTAGGTTCTATTGAGGATGTTAATGAAGCAGTAAATGTATTTTATAATTTGATATATCAGGGAATAACCAGTGTTTCCTGTTAATCGTCTCAAAAAACCTTAAATTTCCTGTATGGTACTCGAATGAGCTCAAAAAGTAAAATTTTTGAGAAAAAAATGTGTCACAAAGAATATAAACGAACTCATCTGTGGTGTCACTATGAGAAATTTTCTCGTTTGAGTCACAGTGTAAAATGGTAAAGCATAATTGTTATATAAATTATATTAATAATGTTGAAAATAATTTAAATAGTAATCCTAAAGAATTTTGGAACTTTTTGAACTCTAAGAGGGGGTAATAGCATTCCAAACTGTATACAGCTAAACGATATAGCAGGAGCAGATGGGCAAGCAATAGTAGATATTTTTAAAACGCACTTTGAAAGTGTTTATAAACCGAGTGGTGTCTGTGAACACTTGCCTGGTCTTGAAAGTGAGAGTTCTCTAAATTTATATGATTGTTCGATTTCTGTGGGGAAGGTTTTTCAATATATTTTGGATCTGAAACAAGGTATTGGTCCTGGACCTGATGATGTGCCTTCTGGTTTACTAGTAAATTGTGTCTATTCTTTTTCAATCCCTTTATTTGCTTTTTAACCTATCACTTAAAATGGTGTTTTTCCTAAAAGGAAACAGAGTTATATCACACCTATACATAAGAACGGAAACTACTCTGATGCTACAAATTATAGACCAATTTCCAAACTAAGTACTATCCCAAAGCTTTTTGAAAAAATTGTTTGTGATGACATTAAACACCCAATTATGTCTATTATGAATCAGGAACAGCATGGTTTTTTTGATGGCAGATCCACCACAACAAATATGTTGTTGTTTACACAGGCAGTGTTAGATGCCTTGGAAAGTGGGTGTCAAGTAGATGCTGTGTACACCGACTTTAGTAAGGCTTTTGATACTGTTGATCACCATATTTTAGGGAAAAACTAGAAGCCTTTGGTTTTACTGGTACATTGCTTAGATGGTTAAAATCTTATTTAAATAATAGAAAACAGTTTGTAAGGGTAAAAGGTTTTGTTTCACAAAGAGGTGCATGTTACACCCGGGAGTCCCTCAGGGTAGTCATCTAGGTCCATATCTCTTTAATATTTTCATTAATGATCTTAGAGGAAATCCGATTCTCACAACCCCTACTTTTTGCTGATGATTTGAAATTGTTTGTACCTGTGAAATTTTTTCAGGATGCTAAACTTATGATGACGAGCAGAGTGAGTGTATGGTGTGTAGAAACAGGATGGATTTAAATGTGAGAAAATGTAAAACAATGACCTTTCATAGGTCGCAGCATCCACTCACTTATGTTTATGGTATAAACGGTGAGCCTTTAGAAAGGGTTACCACAATTTGTGATTTGGGTTTACCTTAGATACTAAATTAGACTTTCCATCCACTATGAACATATGGTAAACAGATCTTTAAAGTTGTTGGGTTTTGTATGTAGAAACACTAGGGATTTCCGTAACATAAATAGTTTGAACAATATTTATAAAACTCTTGTTAGATCAAACTTGGAATACCTTTCCTGTATCTGGTCACCCTTTTATGCAGTACATATACAAAACATCGAGAGAGTACAGAAAAGGTACACTAGGTTTATTTCATTTAAATTTAACTTTCCCCCAGAATCCTATGATGTTCGAAGGCATAGACTGGGCTTGGACTCCCTGGCGGAACGCAGAATAAAAGCTGATATTTTTTTTCTGTTTAAATTAATTAATGGAAACATTGATTGCCAAAGCCTTTTAAGTAAAATCACTTTTCGTGTTCCGCCGAGGAGCACAAGAGAACAGTCTCTCTTTGCTGTAGATTTTCATAGGAGCAATTATGGCAGGTTTTCTCCTATCACAAGAATGCTTATGAATGGAAATAGAGTGGACAATGACTTTTTTAGTTCCTCCTTTAATGTATTTAAGAAAAATGTGATACGTCTTGAACTGTGATGTGTAATGTGATAATAGATTAGATTATTTATTCTAAGTGCAGCTTATATTTATATTTATATTTATTACTTTAATTATTGTGCACATTAAATTTATTTGTAAACTTTGTAGATTTGTAAATGGGTTTTGCCCGTAAATAAATAAATAAATAAATAAATAAATAAATTCTAGAATCCGTAAATGGGCTAGAACTACTTCCAAAACTCTAAATTAGATTGTACTACAGTACAGTTCACAGAGCAAAATAGAAGCTGTTTTGATAACCAAAAAGGAAGTGGCTAAAATTAGGCCTTTTTTTGCCCATCATATTCGTGAAAATTCAAAGTTTCAATTTGGGCCATTTTATTACATTTATAATAAGTTCAAGTATCTTTGTTTACATCTACAATGAATTGGTAAAAAATCAGAATGGCGAGTACCAGAAAAAAGCTTTAAACTTGCTATTTTTATTAAACTTTAAATTTTCACGTATATTATGGGCAAAAAAGCCGAATTTTATCCACATTAAACCACTGGTACCATCTTTAAAAAAAGATTAATACAACCTAAAAAAACAAAATTTGTACAAAAGTTAACATTTGTGTTGTTTTTTTAAAGAATGTAATAAATAACCATTTTTTTCTTTTAGAGCAATTTTTTTAATTTAACCGTAATTTAATCACGATACTGTCGATAGGGCTTTTGTAAAGAATCGAAAAACAAACAAAATGATCTTTTGCTAATCCTTATTGGTGCATTTTTCGCAGAGAAAATTAGGAAAAAAGCTAAAATTGACAACTTTTTAAAAATTCATAACTTGAATCTTTTTAAGGTTGGAAAACTGACCTTTGGGAAAATGATTATTTATAACATGTTGTTTAAACGGGCTACAGACAACGCTTTTCGATGTGTGGTTTTTTCAAAATCGCAGTTAAAATATTTTGCAGTGATATTTTGGACGAATCATCGTGTTAACTGTAATTGTCCGATTTAAATGTAGTAAACGGATTACACAGCCCAATAAAAAAATGAAAGCCCGAAAGACTTGACCATGGTATTTTCATGTTTTTGGGGTCGCTGAATCCCAATCCGGGGTCAGTTTAACTCCATCAGGTCAAGGGCATTTCAAGGTCAAATCTGCAAAATTAATCGCAACCAACACTGTATACTTATGATTTTGAGGTCGCTAAATACGAATCCATGGTCAGTTTAAGCCCATCAAATTTGGTTATGATTTGACCTCAAAATGCCCAACAAAAAAATTAAAGGTCTAAAAGATAAGATCATGGTATCTTTCTGTTTTTGGGGTCGCTGAATCCGAATTCGGGGTAAGTTTACCCTATCAGGTCAAGGTCAAGGCCATTTCAAGGTCAAATCGCAACCAAATTTGATGAGGTTAAACTGAACCCATTTTAATAAATTTGGTAATCAAAAGTAGCAAATTAACCCGGGCTTGTTAGGCTTGTGCTTGCGTCCAGCCACTTCTTGCATGTTTCTTCCAACAGGGAACATGAAGTTATCCGTAAAAACAGGAGATGGTTGTGGTGTTCTATTGTATTCTTCGTCCTCTTTATCCAGAAATTTATTTACCGACAGCATAATTTGCGCTTTAATTGCCGACGTCTTCTGCTCGATAACTTTTGCGTGTCAGGTATTAAACTTTTGAAGAAGTAGCTCTTATTGAGTTTTTTCTCTGTCTGTCCTGTCTTAGATTTCAAAAAAAGAACCATTGGCCCAGCCACTAGTTTCGCCGCACTTTCTTTGCAAGGCTTCTTAGATGGATTTTTCTCAGATGTAATCGAGGGGAAGATGCGATCGAAAACTGAGAGTCGCTATTCCTATCCAACCGTTTTGTTTGTTTTTCAATTCTTGACAAAAGTTCTATTGACCGAATTGCAAATAAAGTACAATTAAATTAATTTTTTCTCCCTCTTAAGGAAAAAAATATATTTTTCACAGTTTCTTTCATATAAAAAAACAGAGAAAAACTAACTTTTGTAAGGATTTTGCTTTTTAGCTCCTATACACCTATTTTTAAAAGATGGTAGTAATGGTTTGCTGTTAAATGTTAATTACCAAAAAACTCTATAAGTGTGCTATTAAGTATACTATTTTATACTATATTAACAGATAATTAATATCTAAACATTTTATTTAACGTAGTACCTTGTACAGGACTGAACATGGCCATATTTGTGACATTCCTCAAATTAAAAAAAAATGTAAAATAGTCATCCTCTGAAAGATATTTTAAGAACATAATTTGAATTAGGACAAAAAATATAACAAAATTAACATTTTCATTATGGGAAAACTTATTTATTGGTTTGTTTTTGAAAGCGTCTCATTTTTTCCAGATATTTCCATAAAAAGTAACCACAGAATTAATTAATTTATCTTTTCCTTTTACCAATAAGTATTAAATAATATTAAATGCTAGACTAATTTATTGTTTTTTTTAAATTGTCTCATTTTTTCATACGCTTCCATTAAAAGGAATAATAATTCATTTTTGGTTACCACAAAATTAATTTATTTATCTTTTTTTTTACCAATAAGTATTAAGTTATAATAAATGCTAAACTTTGACAAAATGTTGACTTTGTGTGTTTTGTCATCAAGATATGTATTGTTACCTTTTTCTATTTTCCAATTTAAATTCCATATTTCCGTAACGAATTTAATTAACTCTGTTGTTACTAAAAATTAATGTTAAATTATTTCTATTAAAATGCACCAAACAACATAATAGGGTTAAAAAAATAAACCAACAATTAAGAAAATGTTAATTTTATGTCGATGTTTTTTGTTTCAATTGAAATCATTTTCCTAAATGTTCTTTAGGATTATTCGGAAAAAACACACGATGGTTATTTCACATTTTTTTTTAATACAAGAAAATTGAATGGGATTATTGTAAAAAGTATTTTTTTATCACTTGTTAGTTTTTTGATAAAAATAACCAAAAGCTTGAAATAAATTAATAGGTCTCAATAATTTCTTACTTGTGAAGTATCATCGGTACTACTCTTAATAAATCCTCTTAAACTTTCTTCTTTGTGGAACATGGTCTCGGTCCTCTTTTTCACTCTTTCCGCTAAGGGTAAGAAGGGATCTTTTAACAACTCCTCACTGCTGTTTATAATAATCTGCTGAGTGTACGCTGCTATTCTCGTCATCCAGGGCGCGTTTTCATTACCAATATTCTTCTTAATAAGTTTTAAGACGTTTTTTAGTAATTGGTTCATGTGTTCGGCTGTCACCATGGAAACGTATGACCTATAGATATAGAAAATTTAAATATAAAGAATTTAACAACAGAACTTAATTTATTAAATAAATATCCCATATTTAACGCGTTAATAAATAAGAGACCAAGCCTTATCTGTTTTTGGTTAGATGTATAAGGTGTTGTATGCTAAAAGAATCGAGATAAGTTTTTCTTTTTAAACTCGCAAATCCTTAAAAAACTTCAGAAAAAGACAGGAACAAACGGTACGCGGCAAGAAACAAGTAAGTTTTTTATCGCGTTAGGTCAAATTCGAAAGTTGCTCGACTAAGCCTGAAACCCGAAAGTCGTTCGGCAAAGCGGGAAATTTGAATTCAACACTCTTTGCATTTATTCATTTTTTTTTTTATTTTTTCCAATTTCCAACTAGCAGTTGGAAATGTATAAAATTTGCAGTTACTATTTCTGACATTATTCTTACATTCAACTACACAACAACTATTATGCAAAATTTTTAATATTTTTATCTAATTGCTTACATTTAAATCAAGCATGATTTAACAAAAATTTGACCACAGCGAGCGCTGCAATGGATTCAGCTGTCCCCACCATACACTCCGTTCCCTGCCAACATACATTTTTCTAGAGGGTTTTCTAGCAAAAACATGTCTGCCACCTCGTATATAAACCAACTTTTGTTTCCTAACAAATAAGGCTTGGCTATAAAGCCTATTCAAGTAAATAAAAATAAAAACCTTAAAATATTTGACATACCCTCCCGTAGGACTGACATTATCAGGACCCTGAGCCCACCAGAACGGTAAATACGAACACAACATCGGCATTATTACATCAATAATATGTGGCGCGTCCGAATAGGTCTTATCACTCTCCACAACATGATCGACTTCAGCTAAAATAGTCTCCAACGTGGGCATGAACGCTTCCATTTTCGCCATTATATCCTGAGCTTCGAGAGAATGGTCGGCTATGCGATTGAGCAAGGAAAATTGATTATTTTTATTTAAGTGCGGTTCCAAAAAGGCTACGGGGAAGGTAGAACTAAACGCTCCAAGGCATGAACCTAGGGCAGGCTTGTACTTTTCCATTTCAGTTTTTAAATATTTTCTGTCGTGGTGTAAAGTAGCATCGGTACCTAAATGGTAGAGGGCTTGAAGGATCTTGTAAGAAGCCACTTGGATTTCATCCACTAAAAAATAAATAAGTTAACTGTATCTTATCTAACTGCAATTTTAAAAATTGTTCAATGTTATTCGGAATGGTGAAAACATATAACTAGCACCTCCGCTTAAATATTGTCATAATGCAAAAAAAGCAAAGTATTGAGAAAAAGGCATTTGAAATTACACTTATGGCATAGAAATTGGTTCACTGCGCACTTTTGACTTTAAATGTATTTTTTTAGAATTTTTTTGTCAGATCAAAACAAAACTTATAAAGTTTGAAAAATAATTTAATATGCTTTGACATGGGTATATATTTATCAAGAGGACTTATTGTTTATGAAGTATAGCAGGGGAAAATAAAAGAAATGCATATTAAATCTCCAGGTTATCATGAGTATAAACAAAGTTTTGACAGATTTAAATTAGTCTCCGCAATAGTTTGAACATAGTTTCATTTTTAAAATTTGATCAGTGTCTGTTTAATGCATACTATATCGGAAAAAGCCTCTCAAGTAAACGTTTTAATCGAAAATGGACTTAGTCAGCGAGTTGCTGCTCGACAACCGAATATGCCACGTGCAGCAGTTCAAAGGGTCCGCGAACGGATACTGGATCCTTTCATCGGCGACCAGGGACAGACAGAAAGTGATGTACAACAGAACTTAAGGAATCACTTTATTGTGTTAAAGTCATTAAGAAACCGTCGACTTAATGCGGTTCAAGTGCATTAATTGCTAGTGGACAGTAAGACGAAGACTGCAGGAAAGAAACCTGAACCTTAAAATCCCTGCAACTGGTCCATAACTTACCCCAGCCCACCGTCAATCTCGCCTGTATTTCGCAAGGGAGCATCTGAATTGGGGACTGTTCTGTTTTCCGATGAGACGAGAATATATCTCTATGGCAGCGACCAAAGAAAGAATAATTTTTACTTAACTAACAGTAAAGGAATTTTAATTTTGTACCTTTATTAGAGCCTATTTAATCGTCTTTCAAACTGTATAAGTTTTATTTTGACCTGAAAAAAAAAAAATCTAAAAAAAAATATTTTATGTCAAAAGTATGCAGTGGGCCGATTTCTATGCACGTTAGTGTGGTTCTAACACTTTTTGTATTTTAATTCAAAAATCATTAAAGTAAGCACAATAAGTATTTGAACAATTTTCAAAGGTTTCCGAAGCTCTACTAAGGCCAAGTTCCTCATTGACAAAACCTGCTCGCTCCGCTCTCACCCGAAATTTCAATGACGAACTTGGTAAAAATAGGGTTTAAGGTATTCTAAAATATGAAAACATTTTTTTTTCTTCAAACGCCAGAAAATCCGTTATTACTCGACTGTGTAGGCGACCGCGAAGTTTCATTTTTCCTCCGCCGGAAACTAAAGTAAAATGTCTATTTATTACTCAATTATATCATATTTTATTTAGAGAAAAAGTTAGTTTTAATGGCTTGCTCTCTATTACCAGCCTCACTCCGTTAGGCTGTTAGACACGAGCGCGCCATGAAAAGTATCACTTTTTCTCCATATAAAATAATATACTATTTTTAGTTGTGATACTATATGGATAAATTATTAATTGTTAAGCTGTTATAGCTTTGGAAACAGTATCTGTTTATATAGCAGCAAGTGTTCGTATTTTCTCTCGATGGATGTCAGCAAGCAAGTGTCCAAGCCTATTACAAAAAATTTAGCATTGGTTTGTGCGTCTATAGTGAAAACTATAATTTTCTTTGATTTCTGTTAACACTATAATGACACTAGTGTCTCCGAGGCACACATACTGAAAATATAAACATGAAATTTTCTGAGATAAGATTTTGTAGTATTCTATAAAAATGGTAATTTATCTGAATTATGACCTTATTTAGGCGGAGGTACAAACTGTATAAATAAGTTATATTCAATGAGACTTACGTAACAAATCCTGTCCATATTCACAATTAGCAAGATGATCGAACATTGCAGTCAGAACTGGCAGTATCACTGAATTGACATAGAATAGGGACGTTGAAGTTTTTAGATGCGTTCCTCTTAGATGACTATATTTTCCCTAAAACAAAATATCATTACATTTTATCAATGAGCAGTAAAATAGATTTTGAATAGAATATGTCAAGATTTTTTATGGGCCGGCGAGATATCCTATTTGATTTTCTCAGAGTTCAATTTAAAACGCTTAGTTTTTTTTTTGTTTTTGCTTAAAATTTTGAAAATATATTTTTTTCTTAATGTCTATTGAACAATTTGAAAAAAAAATATTCATTTTTCGATTTTTTAAATTTTTTTAAAAATTTACAAATTAATTTTTTTTGAGTTGTCAAATATTTTTATTCCTAAAGTTTATCAAAAATAAACAGGATAAATGAAAAAAGTATATTTAAAAATATTATTTTTTTTTAATCCAAAAATTAATATTTTGAAAAAAAAAGAATTATTTGTCTTTACAGGTAGAATATAAAAAAATCACTTAAAAATCTTCAAAATAAAAATAACACCAAAAAAATTTTATTTTGAGTTTTCTTAAAAGAAACGTAATACGCCGTAAAAATCTAGGCTTGTACACGGGCATCGGAGATGGTATCCTAGGGATTTCGGGGTGGCTGATTACGATAAGCGGGTTAGGCTCCATCAAGTCAGGTTCAAGGTCATTTGAAGGTCAAATCCAGGAATAACCACAAAAACAATCTGTAAAAATTCTCACCTGTTCTTTTGGTTGCTGAATTCAAATCGGTTGTTCAATTCTCAATCAAATACTTTTCAAGTTTTTCATTTGTTATCTTTTATATGACCTTTAACTGACCTTGAAACTGGCCTGAAGGAGCTTAACTAACCTCGGATTAAAATTCAGGAACCTGAACAACGTACACATAATTTTTTTTAGATTTTTTAACCTACCCTTGACTGTTTTATCTAAAATAACATTAAGATGGCCTTGAAATAACCTTCAGTGACCTCTAGGATTCTAGCAAGGGATAAACAAACAACAGATTCAAATTCAGCGACCTAAAAAACCCGAAAACCCTAGGATACCATCTCCGATGCCCGTGTACAATCGTAGATAAAATGTTGACCTGTGTTTTTTTTTAACCAAAAATAGGTTGGGCAGCGATTCTAAACAATTACCTTATATTGAATCGATTTTGTTGCAATTGAAATTACTTTCTTAAATATATTTTTGGATTCTATCGAAAAAATACACAAGATAGTTATCTAGTTATTTTACATTTTTTAATTTATAAAACTTTAATCTGGATAACAAAACTTTACCAATTCAAATTCTGCCGGGAACGTAATACTTTTGTCAAATATATAAAATACCACTGGACACTTACTAACTATATCTTAAAATTATGGTAAAATAAAAAAAAATGAACTTACCTCTTGCAAATTTATAATAGTGTGCCCCAAATCATCAGCAGTATTGTTGAAGAATGTCAACATGGAGGTTCTAATAAATTCTGGACAATTTTTAACCAAAGACTTGGCATCGATAGCCTTTACCAACACTTGAAGACACCTGACTGTTATTCTAACATCAGCACCAAACGCTGCCAACTTGGATCTCAAAAGACTGGCCAATTTACAGAACAGCGAGGCTACCATCTCTTTTTCCTTAAGACTAGCAGCTCCAGTATTGTTCGTTGCTGTAGCTACAGCTATAAAATAGTTTCTGTGCGTAGAAAAATACTTTTCCATGATGGGCAAAACGACCTTGCAAAAGAATTTGATATCGCGTGATGACTTGATATAGGAATTTCTGCGGCTGAACGTCTGGGACGGCTTAAGCAGTTTCATGTTAATAGTGGCCTTATCTAAATACTGTATCAGTTTCTCGAGTAAACTGTATGCAAAACGGAGTTCGATTGATGGACCGGCTGTAGACTGCTCGGTTTCCTGTTGACCACCACGGTTAGGTCTGTGTAGTTTATAGCCCTGGTATTGGAGATACTTTAAAAACTCTTGCGATCTTTCTCTATCCTTTTTCTTTTCTTTGTCAGTCAATAAGTCGTAAGGTACCAGTTGTGAGTGAATGCCACCTAAAAGGGAAAGTAAATATTACATCAATATATATGACATTATTCACGCCTCCTACATACTTAATTGCAAAAATGTTAAGAGAAAATTGCATCTAAATCCATTCAGGAAGTAAAATTTTAGGCCATATTTGAACCCCCTTGTACAACACCCATTAAAAAAATTACAAGTTTTTATCTTTTAAATTTTAACCCAGTACCAAAATTCCGCAAAACGACAATATTTACTTACTTAACCAATTCTTCTACGAATTCAATTTTAATTTGTAGGTCTACGATCTTGAAGATTATAAATTTGCACTAAAATATGGCGGTTCCTGTTTTAAAAATCATCGATAATGTCATTCTTCTACATAAGTCACCCTGTATATTAATATTTTATGTCAAAAAATGCGCAATTTAATATTGTTATTTACGTGTTTAAAATTGTTTTGCTTGGGCAAATAATTAATTTGTTCCATACCTTATGTACACACTGTATATTTATTGTCAACGCATATACACTTACTTAATACGATTCACTGCTTTTATCCACTTTTATAGACGTTCTATTAAATAAGGTTTTGATGGAAACGAATAAAATTTTATATTTGACTCAGCTTTACTGCATTATCACAAAACAACACAACAACCGGTATTACCAGATTTTGGCTTGTTTTTAAGGTTTTTTCCAATCATATTCACTTAATTATAACTTTCTTATTAATATTTATTGTTTCAATAGGTTATTGCAATATATTTATGTATTCAATTTGTAAAGATTACAATATAAATAATAAATAAACAATTTCATGATTCGTGAGTCAGTTTTGAAATGCATGTTTATAAACAGTCTTAAGCAGGTTTTCTATAATCTGTCAGAATCAAGACATTAACACAATAAATTTTTGTTTCCAATTTGATTAAATTTTTGTTATAATAAGAGAGACACAATTTTAGGGTTATTTTATAGGTTATTTTTGTAATTTATGCTCTTTAAATTGTAAAAACACGAAAAATAATCAAGCAAAAATATATACATAATTATTCAATGTTCTTTTCTTACCGCCACAAGTATTAAGTTCTTCCTTCTTCTTCCTGGCCCAAATATCATGCGCATTTTCAGCTATTCTCTCGGCCATATTCTGCATCTCCCTCGAAAGTGTCAAATTGGTCATGTCAACTGGGTGGGGATTATAGTCAAAAGCGCTAGAAGTTTCACCTCTAAATTGTGAGCTTCTGTTATTGGAGGGCAAATCAACTTCAGTGTGCTCCACGGACCACCCTAAAGCTAACAAGGCTTTAAGAGACTCTCTAACCGGTTCCCTGTACCTTTCTTTTTCATAATCGCTTAGCATCGAGTACGGTTTAAGCCTTGGATGATGTTTAGTTCCGTCCCAACCGGAGTATTGCTCACCATACATCCACCCGTTTTCTAGCTTCCTCGAAGCCCAAGCATCATGGTAATGTTCCGAGAATTGTTGAACAATATTGTTTAGGTCATTATTCAACTGTACCGATGAAGTATTGATAGGCTGGGGATTGTAAGGTCCATCTGGGCCGGTTTTTGCTGCCTTATTCGAATACCATTCATCGTCGTAGTTCTTAGATAAAGAGTAGTCTGGTGGAAGAGCACAACCTATAGCGGTAAGGCAAGGCAAAGCCTTTCCAAAGAGTTCAGGATCATAATCCATCTTACTAAGAGAGTCAAAGATATTGGAAAACAGCATCATTGTCAATTTCTTTTCTTCGTCGCTCGAAGACCCGTATGTTCCTTGTCCAGTATTTGAACCGTAATATTTGGCGCAACGATCGTAATGTAAAGTTAATAATCTTAAAGCGACCGTGGTATATTCCGACAAGTTCGATACGTCGACTGTCAACTTCCTCAAGAGTTTCAACAACATAGAGGGTTGTAACTGGCTTGTTAAAGCGACCAAGAAGTCTGAAACTGCCTCTCTTTGACCCTTAGTTAACATTCTATTCTTGGACAGTCTGTAGACTGTATGAAGAGTTGCGTCAAGTAAAGAGGCGTAGTTTTCAGCCTCACTGTAAAACTTGCTGTGCTGAATCAATAAGGGAAGAATGGAGTTTCCTATGTAACGATTCATGCTGAGGGCCATGTCTGATTCACTTCCGTCATTCTGTAAAACAAATAAAGATAACTGTAAATATAATTACGTTATACAAATAAAATATGACACTATTATTAGACCATGTCTTATCTATTTATGGTTGGACGAGGTAACAGACGACCATATTTCTGTTGGAAACCTTTAAGAAAAATATATATAATAAAAATCGAGGTATGCTCCCTCTCAGAAAGGTTCGGAACATTTGTTAAGTAAACAACGAAACAACGCTTTTTTTCTATTAAAGTCACTCATTACTTTGTAAGTATTGGTCTTGTGGAGGCTGTGAACAGGAAAATGAGACGGCAGAGCACATCCTTTGTGACTGCCCTGCACGCTCGTCTCGCTGGGCGAGTATTGGCTTTTCTTGGCCAACATTAAAGAAATTCCCCTCGGCGACGTTGTTACCACTTTAAATCAGTGGGATGGGCGGCGTACTCAGTGAAGAGGTATCACAACGGGCCAACTCAGGCCCAGGTATTGTGATGTTCATCACCCTTCTCACTTTCAGATTCAGATTCAGAGTATTGGTCATAGGGAATAATTGTAGGAAGTGGAAAGTTTCGTAATTAATTTCCTACAAGAGAGCATTAGTCGGAAATCGCATAATCCATTACACTTATTACAAAATAGCAGGTAAAAAAACGTATTTTTTAAGCACGTTAGATTTTCCCGAGGACCTTAATATTTGGCCAAAAAACTCCATGCTATGATGAAACATAAGTCCAAATTTCGTTAAAATCGGTTGAATAATTTTTGTACAATGATCTAATTTCGTTTAAAAAAAATAGAATAATTTTGTAAACTGATTGGAGTCCAGAAAATAGTAAATGGATACTTAAATTTTTTACATATACTTAAAATCTCAAGGTTTTAAATGCTGTTTTAAAAATATAAATTGGGTGATTAGGGCGCCCTTAGCGATTGTTTAAAGATATAACACATTTTTTTTGTTATAAACAAATTAACTATTTTCGCATATTTTCAATAAAAAGTTTTACTAAATTCAATTTTTATTTTTAAAAAATAATTAAAAGCTGGAAGATTTCTAGTACATGTGAAAAAATTCTAATGTCCAAGGTCCATATTCTGGATATACCCAGTTTGCAACATTTTTCATTTTTGTCAAATTATTGTGCAAAAACTACTGAAAGAAATTTGGCATGAGGTTTCATCGTAGCATGATCTTCTTTCTAGCCAAAGCGAAGTCTAATGGGCCCATAAAAAATCCGACAAAACACTGAGGTTTTTTGGTTTAATGCTATTTTGCAACAAGCAGAATAAATTTTTCGATTTCTAACCGATTCACTATAGTAAAAAAATTGATAAGAAAACTTTTCTCTTTTTACATTTTTTCCATTTTTTTCACGTTTTATTTAAAAAAGGTTCCCGACTTTTCTAGAAAGCATATCTTTTTATATACAATTTCTTTTAAGAGTTTCTAGCAAAAATATGCTGGACACCTAAATACTTTGTTTTCTGGCAGATAAGACTTGGTCTATATTCCTTAAGCAACAATAGGTTTGCGCTCCTACAATATACATGTTTTTTATATATAAGAAAAAATAATTTTTATACATTAATAGTCATTCTTACCCTGTCCAGCATCGTCGCACATCGCAAATCAGGCAAAAATGCTTCTTCGAGCAATCTGAAGAATAATTCCTGAGTTTCGATACCATAAACTCTTTCCAAAAAAAGCACGATCGACTGCTTATGCGGTGGTGTTAAACCAGATGGCATGTCAGACTTGGGACGTTCTTCACCTTGTGCTGGATTATGGAGCGTAAATTTCAAACTAAGGACACCCTGTAGGTCATCTAATGGAACTAAAGATCGCAGAATGGCTCTTGCTCGTAAAGATTCATTTTTACCCTAAAAGAAATACATTAACTTTAACTTATGATATAATAAACATAGCAATGAAGAAACGAGAAGGAAAAATGACCTACCAGTGCGATAACAGCGGCGTCAGGTGCACATCTACCAAGTAGATCAACCAAAGTACAGTAAAAATTCAAAATAGCAGCACCGGTATCGATATAATCTTCATCATCCTCACTTTCAGGAAGTGGATGTGTGAAGTTTGCCAAGTTTACTGTTCCTTCGGCAGCGTCTTCCATCATCTTACGTCTATCGGAAAGTCTTTCTGACATCTACAAAATGTTTAATCAGTCAGACGTTAGGGTGATAAAAAATATATTTTAGGTGTATTTTTATCTTTTTTTTCGGAAAAAATATACCCTATAAGAGTTTTATTTCCTTTTTCTGATGATAGTTATATCGATGGCTTATTATGAAATCCTCTTCCATTTTTTTTCAAAAATGACATTTTGGTAGTTTTAGATAGAAAACTACGTAAATTATCTATAACAGCTGTTACAAAAATTCCATCTGAGCAGTCCTGCTCTCTACAGACAACAGGAATTATGTATATCAGCTGCTCCCAAGATTTAGTGGATTTAGTATGAAGACCTTGTACATTCGAGGAAGATTGGCTACATTTTTTAAGCGTTTACAGTGTGTTTTCTTTTAGTTCAAATACAAAACATGTAAAAAAATTAAAATTAAGACGAAGATTTTCATAAACTCAGGCAACTTAGCTAAGAACTGACTAAGAGTATACAACTAATGCAAATTATATTTTATTTGTTATATATTAAAGAGTGTTAATGGTAATTGTAAATAGATATTGATATAAATAAATTTCATCGCCCAGAAAAATATCCGTTATTAAAGCAATATGATCATTATGATGACTAAACATGTACACATCTTGAATTTGGGAACCTGAAAAATATTTTGTGTTCAGAAAGTAAAATATTTTATGGAGTATTTCACTCATGTGTAAATTTTCTGATACAACACGTTAAAAATAGAAAAAAATTCAGCGGAAATCTTCACCTTTCCTAGACAACGTGGTATTTCCACTTACTTACAAACACAGAACAATCGAACCTGCTTGTTTGTATTGTCAATTAGAAACATCAAAATCAGTCAAAATGAGTCGATTTGGTCATGTACACGATAAAGAAATAGATAAAGTAATTAAAAAAACTATTTCAGTTATAGTTTTAATTATGTTGCATGAAATTGAAAATTGTATGACAAAAAAAAACATTTTAACAGTATAATACTCCCATATTTCTCCATTCTAGAAATATTCGCCCTAAATACCGCTCGTGTATAAAAATTAACCGGATAATTTTTATTCAGCATTATATATTATAATTATAAATAACAAGCTTTCATAAAAATTATCGGTAATTTTTAAGCACTCGTGGTATTACCCCCGAAAATTTTATTTTAACATTTAACAAAAGCAACCTTCATAGTTTTCGGAATTCTCAAATGTAAAATTTATTAATTAGGAAACACATTAGCGTCATACTTTTATCCGAAATTGGTATGCTTATAACTTACCTTATTTGCATCCACTATAGCCTTTAACAAACCTTCTCCTTCACCTCTGAGAGCCGGACCAAGGCATTCGGGTCTTCGAATTAGAAGCCTAATTACCAAATTTGCGTTTTCCTCGACACTTTCACCATTTACCCAAACGCAAAATCTTAAGAAGTCCAGATATCTTTCACCTTCTACCGGGTCCCAACCAAGATCAGGATACCCCTAAAATGGATTTTTATTTATTATATTCAATCAATCGTAGGCGTAGACTAGCGTCATTTGCAGTGGTGGCGTTAGACGAAACTTGGACGTCGGGCTTTGCGTGGCGTCCTTCGTTTTACAATCAGAAGAAATTTTAAATAAGTTGAATTACATACTGATAATAATTACACAATAATAAAAATTACATAAGCAAACACAAACTGAAACAGACAAACTTTTCGGAATTTTACCTCACTCATTTTCTTTTTAAGATTTCATTATAATTAATACCTGCCTCTATTTTAGCTTTAACTAATAATAATAATAAGTAAGTCTTAATCAATTTCAACTTTGAGACTCTTCTTTCAGCAGAAGCTGCACTGACTGAAACTGTGAGCATGGCTTTGATCGTTACGTTTATATTTGGAAAACTTCTTTCAATTATTTTCTAATGTCCAAGCTCCCCTCCCTCATTTTTAAAAACACATTAAATATTTTTTTATTATTTACTTTACTTATTTTTTGTATACGATTGCACGGTTTAATGTTCTGTTTTTATATTTTTTGAGAATAACACAAAATAATGTAAATAAATTTAAATATTGATCATTCCATAACTATTTCTGCCAGTCTGGCACTGTTGTGTATTTTTAATAAGCATTATTGTTTAATTATAAATTTTTAACATTAGTTTATTTTATTATTTTAATTGGTGTATTTTCAATAATTTATTGTTATACTTGTAAAATAGTTTTTTTTATATAGTTTTAAGTATTTTTATAAGGTTAGTTTAAAAATAGTGACGATTGCTAGACAAAAATGTAATTTTGTCTTACAGGCAATTAAATAAATAAAACTTGTAAATATTTTTTTAAATATTTTTAGTTTAACCTAGGTATGAATTGTCGAATTTTATGTTTAAAATAAATTATAAAAAATGCGATTCCTATTTTAAAAATATTACTTAAAACATTTTTAACAAACACCAGTCCAAGCGTAAGCCACTGTCAAGGGTTTTATAGCATTATTTTGGCCAACACTACGTTATACTTTTGTTGTTCGACCCAAAGGGCTGCCTCATATTAGACCGGGGCCGGGGCAGTGGGACGGACATTTTTTGATCTAATAGGCCATAACATTGGGCTTCCCTAAACCTTTAAACTTCCTTGATTCAAACACTGAACTCAAAAGTTTTCATTTCGTTCAAAATTCCCTTACGGACGCTAGAAGATTTGGAATCATCAGTTTTATTTTTCAGGTCATTTAAGCATTAGATGACATCATCAATTTGCCAAAAAAAAAAAAACGTTTTTACTGCCCCGATTCTATTTTGAAAGATTTTTTTTTATTCAGCCACTAAATCAGTTTTAAAAGTCGATAGTATTTAAATAATATTAAACTATGAGGCAAACCGCATTTTTACTCAGTGTAATAAAATGTTGAACCAGAAACCTTATTTTTTACTATTGACTACTACTTCTTAGTATTTAATTTTTTTTGATGGGTCATATATCAATTATTTAATAAATTTGACTTGATCTGCTATTAAAATGACGGGGGGATTATTCCGCTCCTTGGTAACTAAACCTACTTTAAAAAATCCAATACCTCCAATTTATTTAAAAATAAGGACTGGATTTATACCACAGATGTAAAAAAAGACAGTTTCAGATTAAAAAAATTATGATCTATACCTTTTCCACTAGTTCTGTGTTGGATTGCAGTCCGCAACGTGACAAATAAATAGCAATTTTCTCCAAATAGTGTTCTCTTAAAGCCAATGCCAACTCGGTGTTCTCCATAAGAGAAGAATAGCTCACGTCGAGAGGCGTCGATCCCCGTAAACTTGGTCTCGACAATAAAATATTACTGTTATCTAAAAGGAAGTCAAAGTGCTCGAACATTGCCTTTTGGTTTTGGCGCCCTGTTCTGCAGAAATAACAGAGGAAACGGCAACAGGCAACCACCATTTCATGAGAAGTATCCTAAAAAATAAAAAAATAAATGAAATCATTGCTATATAACTAGTATATAAATTAAGTCTTTATTTGACGAATATTTTTATGGCCAAGAGAGCTTGAAAGCAAGAGAAGATTATCCGCATCGCTTAAATGATTGTGAACAATTTTTATTGAAATAAATTTTTGCTGCACGTTTTATAAGTCCGTCCCACTGCGTCGTTACTCCTAAGCCCCCAGATTTTTGCTCTGACTGTATTATTTCCAGCTAATCCCGTACGACTAACTGCTCGTTTGTAAGATCTGGCAACTATGTTTTTCAAAAATAATTGATAAATTCAGACCTGGCGCTGTATACTTTATTCGCGGGTTAAATACATGCGTTGTTGCCACCACATTGTTTTTTTTTCCACGAGTTCAATGAGATTAATTTGTCGGTTTTTATTAATAATTATTCAAAAACCGTACAATGTATTGAAGCATTAAAAACACCATCTTTGCAATTAAATATCATAAATCAATCAATCAATAAAAGAGATTTCACCAAAAACACTTATGTATAATAAGAACTAATTTCCTATCCAAAAATCGTGACCTTTTAAAGTACTGAGATCTAAAATTAGACGAAGTTCTATCCCGATTTTGTTCCACCTTCTTTTGACTTGGGCATTTTTTAGTGATTTGTCTGTATTAATAAAAAAAACTGTCTGTATTAATGACAAATGACTATTTTAATACAGACAGATCAGTATAAAACGTGCCAAGAATGGAACAAAATTGTGGACAGAGTATTTAAAATGTAGACAACAAACGATAATTATTTTAAAAATTGCTATATCTATTACTTATAAATGTATACTTAATTATGTATAAATTTAAGAAATATTGTAATTACCTTTTCTTTGGCGACAACTTCGCCCTCGGTATTCTGAGCCTGTGTACTAGCATCGGACTGAGCCTGCGACCTCCTGCCGAGGGTGTTGATCATCACAGCCATAACGTTCTCGTGGATCCTTAATACTCTTATCAAATCGGGATGCTGGAAGAAGGTATGGTTATTTACGAGTTTCCATAAACGTTCCCTCATAAGCTCTTCCTCTTCCTGAGACATTTGCACTGGCAACAACGCGCGAATCTGACTTAGGCCGACCCACATTTCTGCTACATCAGCCTTGGTTTTGGAATTGATTATGTAGGTTTTTTCTAGGGCTCGAATTAATTCGCCTACTGCGTCGTATTGTCGTACTAGTAGACTGAAAATAAGATCGTATTGTAGAAAAATACAAATAAATGGCATGTCTAGCGACAAGGATTAGTTTCGGGTTCCGTAGAAATTCTTAAAAACTTGATAGGTGACAGTTTTATAAAGCAATGGTTAAATAAAATAACTTTTAGCTACAACCGTTTAGTTATGACGTTTTACATAACTATTTTTCTAGTATTTGAGTTGCGTTATGAGACTCATAACACAACTTGTGGTATTATGAATCTATAATAACACTCGTTTTTGTAATAATGAAAAACAACTACAAATATCTGAAGATATATTACTTTTGATAAAAATTATTATAAATATTAATAACACATTTTTTATATTTATTCAAAACAAATATCTTAGAAAGGTGGGCAACGCACAAACAATATTTTCTTATTTTTCGGTTATAGATAAAACGTTGTACATCACACGTGAGTTTAAACATGATTACAAAATTCGTGTGAGTAGAACGACTCGGTCTACGACCTCGTCATACTAATCGTTCACACTCATTGTTCGGCTATACAAGTAAAGACAAGTGGGGCAAAAAATGCTCCGACTTTTGGCCAATTTTAAATTTTCTTGATACTAAATACTTAAATACCAGATTTTACCTGAACATTTCTTGCACAAGATTCGACATTTCTATTTGAGCTTCTTCTGCCCATCTCACAATGGTACTTATCAAAACCTTTCTAAATACTTCCTCGGGAGTCTTTTTCTCGGGTTCTAAAACAATACAATAACTATTGGATAATACTTTCTATAGTATTGTGGCCGATTCATGTTTTAGTATGTTTTCTTTGGGATTACTCGCCTTACAATTTTTAGAATGTGGGACCACTTCGGAACAGGTCCCGGGGTATAACGAACTGAGCCTGCTCAGTGGCAGTGCAATATTTTCGAGGGAAAATATAAACTCCTGTGAACCATTAAATTTAAATAGTGTAAATATTGAAAAATGTATAGAAATCTGTGGTATGTTTGTAGAAAACTTAAATATTTATATCTTAAATGTTTACAGATCTCCATCGGGACACTTTGCCACCTTTCTCTCAGAGCTGGAGGCAGTGTTGGGTAAGCTGGGGTGTAATAAGAGGATTGTGCTTTTGGGGGACTTCAATGTGCACTTTGATGTGGGGCGGACCAGGGCCTCAACTGAGGCGGTTCAGCTGTGTGACATGCTGGGAACTTTTGGCTTTAGAAAAACTATTTCAGACCCCACAACATTAAATGCATGTCTTGATAACATATTTCTAAACTTTAATTCAAATTACACAACATCAGTCATTGAGACCAGCATCTCTGATCATAGGGCTCAACAAATTTGTCTAGAATTGCCAATAACTGAAACTAACTTTATTGCCTCGCAAAAAACATGCAGACCCGTAACACAAAAAGGTCTTAATTGCTTTTATAAGATAGTAGAAAGTAAATGTTTTAATTTTGTAAATAACAAAGATGTTAATATCGATACGAAGTTCAATAAGTTTATTGAAATTTTGCAAGATGCAGCAAACGTTGCTTTTCCTCAGAAAACTTACAGAGTTCGATCAGATCAAGCAAATAATATTTCATGGTTTAATAATAATTTAAAAGAAATGCGTTCACATCTAAACTTTTTGTGTGAAGTAAGTCGCCAATATCTGACACCCTCAAATGTTTTTGAATTTAAAAAACACAAGAACCTATATAAAATGGTTATCAGACGATCAAAAACTATGGCCAATGAAAAAAATATTAGGGAATCGCGTAATCAAAGTATTGGAACATCATAAATAAAAAATGTCAGAGAAAAAGACATGATACAAATACAGATGATATCACCCCGGATAAGTTTAATAATTATTTTTGTAGTATTGCTCAAAATATTATCAGTCAAATAAAAGATAAAAAAATTGATCCCCTACAAAATTGTCAAAACATTCCATCACCTCAAAATACATTTACTTTTGGGACAGTTACCTATATTGAGCTACGGGCATCCTCAATAGCATAAAAAACAAAAGTGGTTGTGATGTGTATGGGCTTAATGCAGCAATGATTAAAAAATAAAAAATATTATCATCATTCCTCTTACCAAACTTATAAATGAAATGATTACAGCAAAATATTTTTCCGAACATTTTAAAAGAAGCAATTGTACTACCAATCTTTAAACAGGGTGACAAAAATGAATGTAGTAATTATAGACCCATTTCAATATTACCTATAATATCTAAAATTATTGAAAAACTAGGCTGTTAAGATGGTGAGTTTTCTTGAAGAGAATAAATGTTTTAGTCTCTGCCAATTTGGCTTTAGAAAAAATCAAAACACGGTCAAGGCAATTTTAAATCTAGTATCAAAAATACTACAGGCCTTCGAGGATTTTAGGTATGACGCAGTACTGTTCTGTGACCTCAGTAAAGCTTTTGACTGTGTGTCGTACAGCATTCTGCTTCAAAAACTTAAATATTATAATTTTCAGGACGACTTTATTGAGTTAATCAGATCATATCTGGAGAATAGGGTGAGGGGTGTGGTAGGTTTATCAGTGAGGAGGGCTGTCACCATAGGTGTCCCTCAGGGCTTAGTTCTAGGACCCATCTTATTTTTGTTATATATTAATGACCTTCCTTATCAACAACGGGCAAGGTGTGACTATACACTCTTCGCTGATGATACTGCTATTTCTCTTACTTCAGAAACTCTAGACGTGCTGAGGACTGGTGGAGTGCCAACAGGCTGCTTTTGAACCACTCAAAAACAAAAAAAAAATGTTTGCTTTGAGGGAGGTTGGAAATGAAAATGACAGCTGTCCCGGATTAAATTTTTAGGAGTCATACTGGATCCCAAGCTAAAATGGGATGCCCACATAGATTATGTGTCAAGTCGGCTCAGGAGTGGCTTGTTTGCGCTGCGAAATTTGTCCCGGTGTATTGGAACAACTACCTTGAAAATAGCATACTTTGCTCTGTTCCACTCTGTTATGACATATGCATTGTTGGCATGGGACATTCCCCCCAAGCTGCCAGAGTGTTCGGATTACAGAGAAAGGCTATAAGAGTCATATGTAGGGTTAGGATTTAGAGAGGATTGTCGAGACGCTTTCTTGCGCCTGGGTATACTAACATTACCATCAGTGTACATATTCGAAAATCTTCTCCACATAAAGTGCAATGAGGGTACATACAGAGTGCACAGTGGAGTCCACGAGCATGATACTCGAAACAGAAAAGATCTTGTCCCTGCATACCATCGTTTAACGAGGTGTCAGGATGGTCCTGGCTACTTGGCTATAAAATTCTTTAATAAATTGCCCAGCAATATAAGAACATTGGATTTACCAAGATTTAGAGCTACAGTAAGAAGTCTTTTGTTAAGAAGGGCTTTTTATAGTCATAATGAGTTCTTAACTGCAAACTTTACCACGGAAGAGTAGGGTAATATTTTTCAAATTTAGTTTGTTAAATATGTATTCTATTTTATTTTATTTTAATTTACATAAATTGACCCTTTGTTATATCTGTGATTTTACTGTATTTGTGAGATAGACATTTTATTTTGATTTTAAACTACATAAAATTGTACCTCTAGTATGACTGTGATAATAATTGTTCTAATTGTTTAAGATTTACTGTGATATGATGTTTTATACAACATTTATGTACTTTGTTTGTTGACGAATGTGAATACTGTAATTGTATATTTGACATGAATAAATTATCTTTATCTTTAGCCCTATTGACCCCTAGAAACTTGTAGATCGCCTGCAACAAAAAAGACAAAAAACTCCCCAAAAAACCAAACCCTAACTTTTCCAAAAGTATTAAAATTAAGCCTAAATTTCTTTTTTGATTTTACATCTTGACATCGGTGGCCGATTTCCCACCGAAACATAAATTAGTGTTCTTGATTTTTTGGGGGGTTTTTCCTTTTTTTGTTGCAGGCGATCTGCAAGTTCATAGGGGTTAATAGGGCTGAGCAAGCTCAGTTCGTTATGCTTCGGAACCTGGACCAAACTATGTAGTTCCATTTTCTAGAAAATTGTAAAGGGAGTAATCCCAAGGAAAACTAGTGGTGAGTTTATACTTAGATAACAAAAATCATTTTAATAAAAAATTGGAGCTTATATAAATTTATGTTATGAAAAAACATTTAGAATTTTAAAAGGTCAATATTTAACAGAAGTCAAAATTTATAAGATAAACTCAACTAACTTAAGAGGACATAACCAGAAACTTAACTGCCCAAATAGTTTTATTATTATTTTTTTTAATAAAATATAAGTTTAAAAGGTCGCCCTTTAATATGGAGACAGCTTTTTCCTTACTTTTTAGTGGAATTATTGTAAATCCATGCAATACCTCCAACAATGCCGTTGAATATTTTAAATGCAATTATTATAATAAAAATTGTTATTTATTATGCAAGGGAAAAATGTTTTAGATTTTAGCTCAAGTTTGTAAAGCGTGTATAATAAACTATTTTTTTCTGTGATGGAAAAAACGACGATTTAATATTAAAAAGATATTATTACAATATATTAAAATCAGAAAATTAGTTATGTGAAATTTGAAGTTTTACACTAGTAGGATGTTGTACTTATAGCGACAATTACACCTGTGTTGGAAACCTTTAAAGTAATCAAATATCTGTCAATGTAAAAAAAATATTGTATCTCTACCTGGAGGTGGTTTTGCTTCCTCTTCCAGCTCCTTAACAGCATTAATTATATTATAAAACTTATTTAACGGCCCAGACTTCTGCTGCTCGTCTGAATTTTCTTCTTGCGGAGCCTGCAATGCTTGTAAGGACACGTGACTCATAAGTTGATCGTGAAAAGCGTTCATTCTTTCGCACAAATCGTCGCCCAGAGGACAATTTTCTTTCTCTTCTTCTTCCAAATTCTTAAAACCTAAAAGTTTATAGAAATAAAGTAAATGAATAGAAAAACAGTCACAACCTTAAAAAGATAAAAAAGGTAGGAGCTACACTTCCCATTTAATAAGTGAATCGCACTAGCTGTGGTTATTTAGGAAAAGAAAAAAGATCGTGAAAATTAAGATATCTTAAAATTTTGTACAATTGACAGGTTTTGCTTAGAACTACTGGCTCTATAAAGCAGGGTAACTACTGCTAAGTTTTTAAATTCACTCAATGTGCTCTATTATCTACTCTAATATATCTATAATCCATATCGAGCTAATTATGGATCTGTATATTTAAATTGCATGGTTATAGATTGCGCTCTGTGCGAGATATTTGTCTGTTCAACTAGCATCAAAGCGTGTGACGATAATAATTAGAAATACTACAAATATTAGAATGCACTTAGAAATGACATTAGATTTAATTTTTACGTAAATTCAAACTAAGAATGATATGACACTACGTGAAAATGCCGTTAGATTAAATGTAAATATAATTTGATTCATCAAGATAATAAATAGATCGTTTTATTCGGTGTTTAATAATCGATATACAAGTCTTAAAATAGCACAAATAGTTATAGCCATTGCAATAGTTGAAAATTTTTGTGCGCATGTCCCAACTTCCGCCATGTTTTTCGGGCACTTTATTTACAAATGTATGAGCAGTGCATATGTTTATAAAAAAATAGCAATAATTTTATCTTTAAGGAAAAGGGCTAAAAAACGTTGTTGTTGTGGATTATGTCGCAGTGATACGGGTAGTAAATCCTTTCAGGAGAATTTATATTAGTGTTCCAAAGCCTTGTTTTGAATATCGCCGAAAACTTAATGAAATAAGTAAGCAAAAGCACTTATAAATTTGTCCCAAATGGGCTTAATGCGATTTGTGGGTAAAGAGATGTGGATGAGCTGATGGTCTATTCCAAGGAATTGATAATGTTAATAAAGACACCAATTTGTTCACTTCATTTTAAAGAATGTGGTCCAACAACCGAATATCCAGACCCCACCAGTTTTGTAAAAAAGAAAACTACTGATAAGGTAATATATTTCATTAATTATAAATATAATAGCTCGAGCCATACCCTTATAAACATAGAAAAAATAATTATTTCTTCTTTTTTGTGATTACTTTTACTTATTTACCATGACAAGTAAAATACAGTTATACTTGACATCTAAATTATTATTATCCTAACCTCTCAACTAGTTCGGTTTTATTTCCTCCTTAAGGACGACCATGGCACTTCAACCATCGTCGTAGCTGAATTTAATTGCCCTGATGTTAGAGGTGATAATGCTTGTTGCCCAGCCATATTTATACAAAGTGCCCGAAATTTTCATATTGTCACCTTTTTAACATGGCGGACGCGCTATTAATAAAACATTAGTATGTTGCGGTTTTCTATCGAGTATATTAAGAAAGAGACCGCACAGAGGAGCCCTGATGGATGCTGCACATAATTTGAATGAATTAAAAAAAAACACCTACGTTTACCCAGTAGCGTTGTTAAGTTGTGTCTATCGCTATTTAGTTTTCTAATGTGATAAATCTAAAGAGTATTGATCATTCAAGATCAGTAGCGTTTATTAACTACAAACTGTTTAATTTAAAATTTCATTGACTTAATATATGTAAAATATTAAATTATTTCTCAAAATTATTTAATTTGTTTTAAAAAGTAAGGGGCCTGAGCCAATCCGCCTCCCCTCCAAACATACACCACTGTTAAAGATTTTAAATAATATATACATTTAATCTAGCGGTGTAAAAGAAAATTTAACGGGGCAAATTCAAACTTTAAAAAAAATTCTAAATTAGCAAACCACATGGTTGACACTACTTACTTACTTCTATAATATATTTTTTTCGATTGCTGAGAAGAGGACGAGGTTAAAAATAAGAGTATTAAATACCATAGAGAGAAAGAAATATTAAATAAATTTCTATACCATTTACAAAAACGAGTTTTGCAAATCACAAACTAGGGATCAAGATTCTACTACAAAATGTCTACAATAAACAATGTCCCAGAAGTGTTTTAAATCAAAACTAGTGCAATGTGGGTAAACTTAAATAAATATAAATTGTATTTATTCTAAAAAATGCAAATAAATTAATACATGGTAGTTATGGAAATGGTTTAACTATTCGAATAGTTATATCGACACTTGAATTTTTTAAAATTAATAAAAATTTAATGGCAATAGGTCCCAGTCACACTTGTCAAGAAATACATTAAAACAACGAAAAAATCATTAATTAGTGATCTTTCTTTTTTTTTTTTAATGACTATGTTACAGTACAACAACTGAATAATAGTTTTTTACAAACAAAGAAAATTGTTGCATTTATTTCTTAAAACGTCTTAAACCGTTTTGATAACACCCCGTATATTATTATGTATAAAACGTTAGTAAACAATTTAAACTATTTTTGCACAGTAATTTTTCCATATTTTTCATTAACCCTGGAACTACAAATCGGGGTAGATATCTACCCCAGGTAAATTTTGATAAGTTTATAATAATAAGTAAAATCATTACTGTATCTACTTTTAAATAGTATTTATATCTGTTAAATTTCTCTTTTTTTATATTTTCCCCGAGAGAAACAGAAATAAATTCTTGAAAACCAATATTTTATGGATATTTATTTGATTTTTCCATTGATTTGATTCTCAATTTGTTTAATTTTCAAAGTCACAAATAAATAGACTTTTTTAGCAAAACATTATGATGGTATTTTTTTTCTTAAAGCCTTGTGACCTCTTTGAAATCCCGTTGGAAATTTGAAAATCGATTGTTTAGAAAAATAGTTATAACTTTTTGTTTGTTAAATGACGGTTTGACTGCTTTTCAGTACTAATAGCTATTAAAATCAATTTTAAACAAATTAATCTTAATAAAACTGAATTTGCTCTTTACCATTCTCTTGGGCATAAAAAAATAAAAAAATTCAAGTACCCAGATTACTGCTTTAAGATCTATTTTAAGAGCAAAAATCCCGTGGGGTAAATATTTACCTCGGTTTGTAGTTTACAGTTAAAAAATGGGTTTATAGTGCTGGGTTAGTATTAACTGCAGCATACTGTAGTGTTTGGATATTAGTCCATTGAAAACTACGGTAAAACCCCTTGTCCCTTATGTAGTTTGGGGCGCTGATTACGAAAATGGGGGTTAGAACTTGCAGCAATAGTCGGAACACCCCTTAAATTGCAAAACATGGATGGGTTTAAAAAAAAATGACATTTCGCCAACTAAGTTATCTTATAGGTTTTTTTGTCGCTGATTTTAAAAATGTATTTATTTATTTATTTATTGATACTCTTACAGACAACAAAATGGTACTTACAAGTAAGAAAAAAATAATCTACAAAATACATATTACAATACACACCAAGACAAGCTACAACATTTTTAGCAGCTGTGTAATTTTTATGTTAAATATGTCAAAATCATGCTCCCTAGCTAAAATATTACATTGAGTTAGCATGCTATTAACTGGTGATAAACTCGTTTGACTTATGCTAAAAGTATCGCTATTCAAAATTCTTAAGTTAATCTTTGGGACTTTAAAGCGTATATAATTTACAATATTGCAGTCTTTGTACTTAAGGTTGTTAATCACATTGAATATAAATATCACAGCCAAAATCGGGGTGTCGAGACTGGAAAATTCCTGTTATACCCCCCACATGCGAGAATCACCCCTTCCAAGGGGTGGGTTTTGAAAAAAAAAATCGACGTTTCACAAGCTAAGTCATCTTATAGGTTTTTTGGGTCGCTGATTTCGAAAATCGGGGTGTCGAGACTGGAAAATTTGTGTTACATCCCCTACATGCGAGAAACACCTCTCCCAAGGGGTGGGTTTTCGAAAAAATTGACGTATTGACAGACATTAATAAAAATGTATTCCATTTTTAGATTTTAAATTTTATATTTCATTTTTCAACAAAACCCATCCCTTGGAGGAGGTGTTTCTCACATGTGGGGGGTATACCTCAAATTTTCCAGTCTCGTCGCCCCGATTTTTGAAATCAGCGACCCAAAAAACATATAAGATGGCTAAGTTTGCGAAATGTCAATTTTTTTTTAAACCCACCCCTATTTAGAGGCGTTTCCCGACCTTTTACCGTAGTTTTCAATGGACTATATAAAGTACCATTTAACACAACAAAATAAAAAAATTTAGCACATTGATAGAAAGCAAATTTTCAAAAAAATAATTATAAAAAAGGCATTTAGAAAATAATATAAGTTGTGGCAGGTTCATTTTTTGAAAAGTTTTTGTTGGATACACGCTAAGGGCATTATTATACAATAGAACCGCTTCGGCCCTGGTCCGGTGGTATCGAGTGTGCTCAGTTATATTGATCCTTCTGAATTTGCAGATTGCCTAAAACAAAAAAGAAAATACCCCAAAAAACCTCAAAAAATCTTAACCGTTTGGGTGGCAAATCTACCACTGTTTTCTAGATAAAAATATTGTCTAAAATTTGACTGAAAATTAAATATTAATAAAAATTGATATTGGTAAAACTTTGATATAAAGATTATAATGATTCTGAGATTCTTTATTTGACTTAATATCTTTTATGACTTATGATATTATGTCAAAAAAAACTAAGAATCTCTATACTTTTTATAACAAAATTTGACCCATTTCAATGTTTATTAATATTTAATTTATAGTAAAATTTAAATACATTATTTAAAAAAAAAAAAAACAGTGGTAGATTTGCCATCGTCACGTAGATAAGTATTAGGATTTTCCTTTTTATTTTTCCTGTTTTAGGTGATCTGCAAGTTCAGAGAAGTGAATAGGATTGAGCATACTCAGCGGTCCCATTGTAAAAAGATTTTATTAGTATTAATGCTGTCTCATTTTTTTTGTTGGTATCTTTTGAACCATTAAATGGACCCAGAACTAACGACAAAAAAGTTTAACCAATGACTTTGCCATCATTGGGATCTTGTAAACGAAAAAAAAAAAAGTAAGGACTATACTACACCGAGGCTTGACACCAGCCTTCCTCGGCAGTCCTAAAGCAAAAAAAGCACATTAAAATCTCAGCTCTTGCAAATGGTATTTGACTGCATAGTAATATAAGAGAAAGGTTATTTTTTAAGCCTTTTTATTTTGTTAAATACACTGAAACAGTGACATTGATCTGCAAGCAAGAGTATTTCAAATTGTCTTGTGGTTGGCCAATTTATACATACCTTGTTCCTGGAACTTACACAAAATGGCGTTCATCTGCTCTCTAGGCGGGCACCTGAACTCTTTGGTTTTCTTAGCTGCCACGGCCGATGGTAAGTCGGATTGTTTGATTTCGATATAACGTCGAAGTTGATCGGTTTGAAGTTCGCCGACGAAATCGTGGCTAAAAGCTATAATGGACTCGACTCTATGACGTAACTGTATGTCACAGAGATGGTGCAGTAGGTAGCACATCTGAAGCTTGGCGCCCTCTGCCATTTTCATTTGAAGCAGACCTTTACGATGTTCGTCTTTTCCAACTTTTTGGAAAGTTGGGTCCCAGGTTTCGGGGCAAATCATTATAAGCAGTTTTTCTACATGCTCATCACTTAACATTCCAACTAAGAGTAGGCGATCCACTAACTTTAGTAAAGGCCTGAAAAGGTAATAATAAATAGTGCAAATAATCAATAATTGGCACAGGGTTTAATAAGGATTGAACAATAACGGACAATATAAAATAGGAAAAACAGGTAACAAAAAAGTTACTAATAGTAACTCTAACTTGTCACGATCTTTAATTTGACAATACAATGTTCAAAGTACTATCAGTGAGTCACATAAGAATTACGTAGTCAAAAACAAATGAAGAAAATATCACATTAGTCAATGTTTACTGACTTTTTGGACCATAAATTTTGGACGATAAATTTTGGTTCAGTTGTTTTTGTTTTCGTCCCTCATTTGGTGTACATTGCGAAAAGATGTTATTATTTTTATAAACCTATAAAAAGGTCCAGAATTACTGGAAGTTTTTTTTTATTACAGAATGTAAAAAACTAAGCAAACTGATAAATCCAGAAAGTTCACAATGGTCGTCGATGATGGGAACAACTATGGTAGAGTAAAATAAATAAATTTACCAAAATAAATAATTATAAAGTTGTAAGCTAATAATATAATTAAAATATGCGTTACAATATTTTACAGGTTGTATTTATACTTACAAGAATAGGTTTTCGTTAGATCCTCCGATAGGATCGCGATTGTGAACTTGATTAATTTCTACTGATTCAGCCAGCGCTGTCATTACATAGTCTCGTACTACATCCAGTGGAAAGAATGGCGAGTATAAGTTCTTAATGCTATCTATATTGTCACTAAAAGACAAACAATATTTAAAATTTTCGAATGCCTTATCATAAAAAATATTATTTGACATAATCATGTGTTAAAAAAGTAATGCATTTAATGATATAATTCTTACAGTCCTGGTAATTCCTAATAATTATAATCCATATTTAAAAAAAACACATATTTTTTTAATTTTAATGAAACACTGATATAAAGATTTATTTACCTGATATCCGATGTCTTCATTTGTGGCATGACAGATTCCATTCTCAATCTTCTTAAGCTATGACCCATTTCAGGATCTTCATACAAATCCTTTAGTTCCTGACCAATGGGAATAACATACTCATTTTTGCACACCTCCCTAAATTAATAAAGTAATAAAAATAAATAAGTAAAAAATATAATATATGTATACAGGATGTAAAAAGCACGTTGCTCAGTTCACGATTTTAATGGGCGATAGTGGAGCTCAAAACAAGTAAAAAAGTTCATATGGCATATGTGTCAAAACTTGACAGATTTGTCTAAGCGATATCACAGTTACAAACTTTGGTAGCAATTATTTCTGAAAAGCTTAAAAACTGGCAACTTCGTCTAATTGCTCATCGGTATATTAATTTGCTAATGAAATAAACTAAGTTTTAAATGTTTTGGTCTGCAAATAAAAAAATAATAATAATAATGTTTCTCCAAAATAAAACTTTAAAAAACAATTTGCAACAGAGCTACCCGTAGCGTGGAGTCCGTCAAGTCGGGGTATTTTTGTCCGTTTTTTATTACGTGCGTTCAATGTTCAAATCAGGAATATGCCGATGTTATTAATTTACGGCAAGGCAAACCAAAATGCTAATTTACCAACTCGAATTTACCGTAAAAAAATTTACAACGGCTACATCAGAGAAGGAGGGTGACAAAAGTACGCGAAAACTGGGTTCGTCGAAGTGTGTAGGCTTGTGTAGAAACTGGAGAGCGATATTTTAAGCAACTTATTTAAACTCAAATGTAGCTATTTCTTTTTTTATAATAACTTAGAGACTTTCTATTCTTCAAGCCAAATAAAAAAGTGCTGTTTTAAAACATAATAATTTGTGTTCTTAAAATAGATATTCAGCTTTATTTTGTGGTAAGTACAATTATTTTTAATTACATATAAAAACCCCAAAAACCGTAGAAGAAAAACACGTAATTTTTACGCAGGGAGACTGGTACATAAGAACTGCGGAGTTGCATACCGCCCAAAATAGGCCAAACGATAATGTATTGTTTTTTACTTAAATTTATTTCCAAATTAAATATAAAAATTAATTGCAAGAAGTATTTTTTTTATTATTTTCTAATTTTTTTGAAGGTTCTGGAGCTATTATGCACCAACCTCTTTAATGTAAATAATCATTTCTTTAAAAAAAGTGTAGATATGTAAAATCTAGCAGAAAACGTTTGACGTTTGAATCGATGTGATGAAGCCATAATTCGAAAACAATTTTATTAACTTTTGACCCATGTGTTTTTGGCTTCACTATCTCCCATTAAAATCGGGAGCATCATACTTTTTATACCTTGTATATGGTAAATAAATATAGTGCTACTCTATTTTATGTTCTTAATAAAATAATGATAAGGTTTTTTTGACATTGTAGGCTATTGTAGACTATCGCTTTGAATAAAAAACATAAGAGAAGTCTTGGTTATGGTTTTTGGGTGTCTAAATATAAAAAACTAAAAAGTTCTATCACATTTAGGCTTGTATTTAAGAAAACGAAGTAAATTTATCATCAATTTAAAAATTCTAACCTATCTCAAAAATCTTATATTTTTAGCAATAATATGTAGATATCACTTTTATAAAGAATTAAATTTTCTATCAAAATGTCATTTTACAGAAGGAACAAAAAATCGCATTTTTAAATAGCCTTTATTACACTTTTAATAGCTTCTTCTTTTAATACATTTAACTTTTCAATTTATATGTTTTACTACAAAAAAAGTTCCCATTTTAACTTGCTTATAATACTTGATGCTCAACAAAAACGTGGCATGTAGTCTGCTTATACTGCGAGTGCACAGCTCTAAAATTTAAAAGCGAAAAGTGAGGAAATAATATAAAGTTCCTCTCTTTATCTCATAATATTTTTAAACAGATATTTATTATATATAAGAGAATACAGATCATACCTTATAACTGTATATGTAAAATAAAAAGTACATTTTAAAATCGAACCTGTATTCACGTCTTAATAAATTGATTTTATAATAAGACATTGGTAAATGGTAAATATTATATTTGTTAATATTAAACTAAATTTTATTATTAAAATACCGTATCTAAACGACTCTTTTTTTTAATATATTATTTTTACAAAAAATAACAATATTCTGGTATAAAAAAATCGACAAAAATTCATGAAAAGTAAAATTCAAAAAACGATACCTCTGTTAAATTTTATTGAAAATAATTTTAGCAACGCTCAATTTGCAGGTCCTGACGTCCGCTTTTCTTTCTTTGAAGTCATACGTGTGCCTATTTTAAATCAGAAAAAAATTGTGGACAAAAATCTAAAAGAAAATTGCAATTAAAAAATCGGTTTTTTTGCATTTATTTTGCGATATATTTTTTTTCAACTTTAGAAGGTGCTATTTTGATAGAAAATTTATTTTTCTACAAACCAGCTCCCAACATATTTTCGATAAAAATTCATATATTTCAGGAATAATTTAAAATTGCTAAAAAGACAAACTTACTTAGTTCTTAAAAACGCAAGTTTAAATTTAAAAATTATTTGTACTTTTTTGATATTTAGGCATACAAAAATCATAATTAATCATAAAATTGCTTTCACGAATTTGTAACCTATTTATCCGTTTTATAGCCAATAGCCTACTGTATCATTAAATTTTATTTAATTTTTAAATTTTTGTATCACAATCACTTACATAGTCGTTGCTGTAGCTTCCAAATGTAGTGAAATCAACAAATCATAAAATCCCTGTCTTAACGGTCCGCTCATATACTCCGACTTAATGGCATAGAGCAACTGTTTCTGATCGACGTGTTTGCAAAGCACGTGCGCAGCCTTGTAGTTGCTCTGGTAACAAAGAGCAGAATACAACGTCAACGTGTGCGCGTGGAAACTGAGTAACCGATCCATCTCGATTAGTTCTAGCACGTCTATGCAACGGTCTTCTTCGGGAATATGAAGAGCGAGCATTGAAATTGGATCTTCACAAAGCATCGACCAACCTCTAATATCGGATAGTTTTAAGGCGTGGACTTGGAGGTTTTGATTAGGCACCTAAAAAAATAATGAGATGAATCGTTTATCATCGTTTATTATCACCTATTTTCACTTCCTAAATTCATAAAAAGATAACTTTTGTACAGATTTTGGTTTTCAATGTTTAATGCACGGACCAGACAGAGCTGGGTAGAAATTAAATTATTTTTAAGGATCCGAAGAAATCAATTACTTTTTAAAATTAGGGTCCATGATCAGTATTTGCTATATAATTTTAAATTGATCTGAAATTGATTTCTTTTTGAAAGGATCCGATTCCAAAAGGGATAGATTCCTTATATTTCCAATTTGAGACAAATCGGTTTTCAAATGCCAAAATCCACCATTTTGAATTATTTATTTTAAATTTGAAAATTTTTACCTAAGATTCTTAATCAGCCTCACATTGATTTTTGGAAATAGAGATGAAGAATTTTAAAACATCTGCCTATTAAAATCTTTAAATATGGAAACACACCTAACATGTGATTTTTAACCAAAATATGTTGTTTTCAGACACAACATTTAAATGAAACATTTTTTTTGTAACCATAGAGTGTGGTATCCAAAAAGGGTATAAATTTTACTTGCATTTGATCTTAAAAGTTTTGATTCTATGTATCTTCATAATTTTTTAATATGTCATCCTTTAGATAACCCTAAGGCACTTTTAAATAGAACATTTTATTGTTTCTATTTAGGGTAAAAATTTTAAAACATTTTTATATTCCGCAAGCAGAGAAATTATTAAACGTTACTTGTAAACTTCCTGTAAAATTACAGAAAGATGTAAAACTTCCCGTACAATACAATTACAAATATGTCCCATTTATAAGTTGCTGAAGTTTATCTTAAGAATCAGATTTAAAAATCTAGCCTCGCAAGTTTTGGAGTACAATTCAAAAAAATGTTCCATTTAAGGGTGGTTTCAGTCATGATCTAAGAAAAAATATATTCATATTTGAAGAATCTTACCAAAAACTAATTTGGCTAAGAGTTACAGCACTTTAAAATGAGGTTAAGATTATTTTTCACAGCTCAAGCTCCGTGCTAAAGTCTTTGAAGCTTGATTTATCATCTGGCTTATATGTAGTATCATTCGTATCATTGTTACCATTTGTAAGTATAAAAACTAAAGATGATTCGAATTCGTGATCCTATAAATAGGAATCGAGTCGATTCCTTTTTGAAGGATCCGTCCCAGCTCTAGTACCTATATTCTAAAAGAGCCCATTTCGTAGAAAATATCTGTAATTCAATAAGATATTCTACTTCTAAATATTTCAAAAAACTTACCCTCGCCCACTGGTATGGCTTTAAGCATTGAACCTTAAGCCTTGGTGGAAACTGGGGAATGACATGTTTAGCACTATTCTGCAACACCGCTGCAGACAAAGGAAGGCTGGTGGAAGTTCTACCCAACTCGATCTGCATTACTTCTTTACTTGTAGCCTCAACAAAGATGGCCGGGAATAGTTTTGTATCTGGTTCCATCTAAAAATAAAAATCATAAAACCATCCATACACAAGCGTTGTTGCACGCGAAAAATATAAATTGGCAACCAACCAACCATGGCTCAGGTAGTTTTGTGACTTTCTTAATAAAAGTTTTCTTTCTAAACCAGTAACGGGTAACCAAAAAGTGGTCATGTTTCACCAGACTAATTATGTAATATATTTATATTGCTTACCTTAAATCTATGGGAAGTAGGTTTTCCATCACAAGTGAAAGTTATAATTCCAGTTGCGGCGTCCAAAAAGCATCCTATAAACATTCCTTGGGCGGCACCCTTACCCGACGCATCTTGGGTAACTTGGTTATATAACTCATCAGCTCTTACCATATAACACGACTGTCTGTCAATGCTACAAACAAATATGAAAAATTTCAGTAAAAAATATTAGTTTTTATCTTGGGACACAAGACCCGGGTCTAAGTACTAGCCCACCATAGGCGAAAAAAAACCCTCTGCGGGCGGTAGGTTCCACAGTCTAGATACTCGAGGGATGAAGGATCAATCAAAGTGGAAAGTTCGAGATCTTTCAAGTTGGAGTGTAAAAGGATGCATAAGTGTGGCACTAGGTGTCGCTCTGTTGGAAGTTGCTAAAAAAAGAATTAAACTGGCCAATTTCTCAAGCAGAAACCGTGAAAATACCTATAAAAGAGTGACAGATTCCCTACAGTCAGCCAGTGAGTAAGAGAAAGGAGCTTTACAGTGGGATCATTAATAAAGTGAATAGCTTCTCTTTGAATGGAATCAAAAATATAGGGGGTCCGATATGGGATGCATACAAAGTATGCAGTATACAGAAATACTTTCTGGCTCAAAAGAAAAATGCAAGCTTTTATAAAGCTGCTGCGGCCATGGAAATAATGTGTGTATGCCAATTAAAGTTATTTCAAAAGTAACACGAAATTAAATGACTCTTTGTTCTGCAGCACACAGTTTAACAAATATCTGCATTATTTTGCGCTTATTTCCCAAATCAAGCTTAGAAACTGGCTTCAAAAACGAATAAAACGAGGGTATTATAGTCAGTTTTAAAGACTTCTTTCAGTCAGTTTTACGTCAAATAATTTATTATTTATTATGAATTTACTATTATTTTAATATTAAATGTTTTATTATTAAAATGTAGAATTTTTTTGACAACGTGGCAACAATGAAGTAGTCGAAAACAGAGCTTTCATTTTTTAGTACGTTTTTTTTTTTAATGAAACGCCCTGTATATTTTGCCAATTTTTAACTCTACATTCAATTCTACATCAAAAATGTCAAATACACTATACGTCAATTATTGCTGGTTTTTAAGATAATTAGGTAACTAATAAAGGAACTAAATTGGTCACTCTGACACTAAAAGAATTATTTTAAAATAATTATGACAGAACATAGGATGTTATGTTAATTATTTTTATTCTTTAATCGATTTTAAATATTACATGAGTAAATTAGATAATACTACAATTATTATGGGTCGTTATCTCAAAAAACGAGCCATAATGACGTAAAGTGTAATATACATTTTTAATGTAGAAATGAATAAAAAGTCAAGATTTGGCAAAATATACAGTGCTTTCCATTTAAAAAAAAACGTACTTAACAATGAAAACTCCGTTTATGAGACACCCTGTATATTTACCAATACTGTTAATAAAATTAGTGTTACAACACCCATTTTTTATTTTAAGTTTTTTTTTTGGTATCATGTACATTGTACATGAGATATTTAATGTATAAATAAGGTTGGTACACCCTGTATTTATTATTTCTAGAAGTGTGGCCATTTTAATTACTATAACATAAAAGTTATAGAATTTGTAAACTGATGGTTGAAGACTAAACACAAAAATTAATCTTACCACTCGATTATCCTATCATATTCATCAGCAAGGACAACTGAAGACTTCAGCACATGGTCCTGGTTAAATTCTTTACTGAAACAATGATACTGCGTGGTTACCCAACCGACGTACGTATGAACGGGATCTTGACCGGGAAATATTCTTACGCCATAAAAGTATTCGTTAATAAGCTTCAGACATTCGGCATCGTAAATTTCATTACCTACTGCTTCTACGTCAGAATGTTGCGGGATGGAAAGTTGCTTCTGTTGACGCTCTGGGGCGTTTGGTACTTGGAGGGTATCACCCTGAAAAACATAACAGTGTATTTACCTAAATCTATAACACACAAAAATCAATCCTAGTGGGTAAGTTTTGGTTTCTAAGCTAACTTGCAATACGCATATGCATACTTACTTTACTTTCAAAGAGCTTTACTCATTTTAGATATAAATACAATACTTCTTAATCTACTTAACAATCTACTATATACTATATTTGCAGTATGCATATGCATAGGGTCATCCAATAGGCACTGAACAAATATTTTTGGCTTTTATCATAATTTAAAAAAAATGTGATGGTCATCTGATATATTTTTTTGTTTTAAATGAATAATGTTTATTATTCTTTTTTAGGAAGTACAGAATGGTGAAAAGTATGCTTTCACTAAATTGTTTCAAAAAAAGTCCCTAAATATCTGGTCAAACAAATTTATATCATGGTTTAGGTAAAAAATGTTAAGCTCAAACAAAACATAAGATAATATTATGATAATTAAAAAAAAATTAAGCACCCTTTTGCACAGAATATTTAGAACTTAAAACAAATTTGTATTTTTTATATTGTTGAATGCAATAGGGTCAAAGCAAAAATAAATTATTAAAAAAAAGGTAATAAAGATTAGTAAAATCGGAATAATAAGTACAGATCTTAAATTTACAAATCCTAGATCAAGCAATTTTTAGACTATAATAATAAATTACCTGTTGTTGTTTTTGGGTAGGACTTCTATTCAACTTGGTGTTAGACAGACCAACAGAACGAGCAGTCGGACTCAAACCACCACCTATTCTGACCGAATGTGGTTCTGGGGTCCTGGATTTTTTTGACTTGGCGCGTTCAGCACTTGTAGTTTCTCCCCGTTTCTTTGAGAAAAATCTATAAATAAAGACAATTAGGCTTACAGCATTCTAGGCAAGCAACCGACAGTGACATTATAATTTACACAGCTCTAGAGTTTATTTTATTTCTTACTACAACTACTACTGTTAATCAACTATTGAGCCTCAAGTTTAAAAAAATGGGAAAATAAACCTGAAAGATACCGTAAAACGGGGTTACTTTGCTCCACGTTTTGACATTACATTCTATAGTTTGTTATACATATCTTATAAAAGATCCTATAAATTTTGCAAATGATTAGATTAATAATAGAGGTGTTAAAATACGTGTTTACCTAATTCAAACATAAGATATAGTCCCAGATTTGAATTATGTACGTTTAAAATCTGGTGCAAAGTAGGCTATACGATGGGTTTACTTTGCACCACTTCATTTAGGATCGGTTGTTTTATTAAAATTTAGGAGGCAAAAAAACCCCCCACCGTTGTTAAAATTAAGAACGTGCGATTTTTTTGGTGTAGGAATTTTCAATTTTTGAGTGATTTAGGCATATAAACAACACATTCTAAGATCGTAATCGTTTATTATTTAAAAAAATAAAAGAAATTAAAGTTTATTCAGACAGAACAGTTAACCTAAAATACATTGAATACAGTCAAACATTAGATGAATATTAATTCCACCAGTATCGGTCGCACTCAAGTACAGAATACAAACCACGTTTGGTCATTTGCTAGGTGCATTTATTGCACCAAGTATTTGGTCACAACTATACCAAATTTCATCGGCTTTTTCCGGCCATTTCCACAACTTCAGTGACTTGACCATTGCGTTAATCTTAACCATTTCGCCCTCAATTTCGGTTATGACTCCAGGATAAGGCTTACCATCATACAAAACTAAAACGTATTCGCCTACAGACCTCTGGATATCTTTTAGACCTGATTTTGAATTTTTTTAGCTGCAGATTTAGCAAAATAACCAGATTCAAGTTTTTTATTAAATTCAATTTCCTCCTCCACATCTTGTATTTCATCAATGTCATCATCTGAATCTCCAAGTTCGGAAGCTTATCTGACTCCTCGTCTTCTGAAACTTCATTCGCTCTTTGTTTTTGAGAGTGTTTGGATATTGAAGCTCTAACTATTCCTGAAGTCCCAGGTAAATCAGCAGAACCGATTTCGCCGTGAGCAATGCTTTTTCCGGCTGGAATTGTTATTTTTTTCTTCCTTCCCCGAACTTGAAACTGAGTAGCCTCTCTCCTTTTATTTTCCAAAGATTGAAGAAATGATTTTTCTATTTCAGGTATATTCTCTTGATTGACGACATTGTTATGATTGTTATGCAATCGTTCTAATAAGGGCTTACGTCACAAGGCACGATTCCACATTTTCTGAATCCTGAAATTAAATTTGAAGCACTATTTTCAGCAATTTTCTCCATCAGTCGTGTTAGAAGTGTCGTAAAATGTTGTTTTTCGAGCACACTTGACCTGCTTCCAACGTGGGATTCTTTATAATCTGACAAAATTTCACGCCATGCCTTTTTCAATGGAGCGAAGAATGCCACATCTAGGGGCTTCGTTACATGAGTGCTATTTGGCGGCAAGCATACAAATTGAACATCATGGTCCTTACAAGCTGCTAACACATCGACATTTAAATGCGAAGATAAATTATCGCCGATAATAACTTTTTACCTTCAATTTTTTTCAATTTTGGTAATAACAGCTGAAAAAACCAATCAGAAAATGTTTCTGATTCATACCACCCAGATGCTGTGTTGGCGTAGCGAGTACCAGGTGGGCCATTATATGTCCACGTGTCCCATAAATGTTTTGATTTGTATACCACGTAAGGTGGTAGAACCTCACCTGCAATCATTAGAGATATACAACTTTTTGAGGAATTAACTATCCTTTCTGGGTATTTCATGCCCCGTTTGGTTAAGACTTTTTTTTGACCAGGATTGTCTGTTAGATTGGTTTCATCATAATTGAAAATTGCATTTGGTGGAACCCCCTCCGAGGTTTGCTTCAAGTTCTCTATGTAATCCTGCATTTGCTGACCATTGAGAGCTGCTCTGCTCCGCTTAATATTGGTGGCAAACCTGACTGTTAGGTCCGTATGCCTCTTCAAGAAAGCTTTAACCCAGTCCTGCCAGGAAGGTTATCTTTGAAACGGGGTATTCTCCTACCTGTGGAAGAGGAATCAAACAAATTAAACAGAAATCAATAATGCTTAGTTACCCACCTTTCTTATTCAAAAATGTCCTGGCTATTTGACGAAGCTCCATCTCAGTCACCGGGAACCCGAACTCGCTCATTTGATGAATGCAAGAAACAAAGGCCCTTTCTTCTTCTTTTGTAAATGTAGCAGGGTAACCTCGTTTATTCGTGTGTACATTTTTCTTTTTATTCATAATGGTCTTCCGTGGTATATTATAAGCTTCCGCGGCTATTCTGGTACTCATTCCATTTCTAATCGCTTCTAAACATTTTTCCAAGTGTTCTTGCGTGTAGTCGCCATACCTGCGAGAGCCTGGGACCCTCTTATAAACCCTTGGCATCCTCTAGAGACAATAAAACTAGATGACGAAAATTCTCGGTGATACTTTGCACCACTTTCGTAGGGGATACTTTGCACCATGACCGTGGTGCAAAGTTTCCCCATTTAACCAAGGAATGTGCATGTATAAACAACAACAACAAAAAATAATTGTTCCCATTTAAATTGGACTGTTACAGTGCCTACACAGTTAGAACAATAATAATACATGCGAATGAGATTATACTCACATGTTATTGTCAATTGGGGGTCTTTCACCATCAAGATTTTTCCACTCAACAAATAACACAGATTTCTAGGTTAGGTTGGTGAATGCAACTGTCGGCGTCTGGCCGGCGGCCGAAGCGTATAATTCCGCTCCGGTGGCTATTGTAACTCCCTCTATTGCATAAAAATAGTAATTGCTAGAAATTTAGAACTGCATCCTTTAATGGGATGATAAATAAATTTTACACGCATGGTGCAAAGTTAGCCGACGGTTGGCAAAGTAACCCCGTTTTACGGTAATTAAAACAAAACAACGCATTTTTACAAAGAATTTATTTTCTGTAAAAAAAGAAACAGCCCAAATTACAATTTTCGCAAAATGACGCTTCCTCGAAAAATAGGTAGGTTTTTTTCAGTTATTTTTTAACTTTTCCGAAGTTATAAAAAATAGTAAAAATTAAAAATTTTGATTTTTTGTTAGTTCCTGCCATAGCGGGATATATAAAGAAAATTCATACTCACTTTCAAGAAAATTGGTCAAGTAGAACTTAATGTTATGTGACGAACGTTTCGTAAAAAGTAGTTTCGAGAAAAACGCCTTTAAAGTTTTAACTTTCGATTCTAGCTTCATTGCGACGAACAGCAACTTAAGCTATAACTTTTAAAATAATTCGAATTTCAAAAAATCCTTTTAAAGAGATATTCTTGAATATCTAAACTATTAAAATATGATTTTTTTTAACTTACTAGACGAAAATACCCCCTTAAGAAAAGTAAGAGGCAGTTTATGAGTACTGGACTTTAAGATTTGGAAGTTTGGAGAGGAATGAAGAAGCTCAATTCGGGGTTTAACCAGAACTGTCAAGAAATGCATAAAAGTGGTACTTCATGTTGCTCCATTAGCAGCTGCTAGTAAAGGAATTATTTTGGGTTATTTTTCAAAGCAAAAGTTATTAAAATATTTAAAAAATAATAAAATGATAAGGCTAAATTATAATTCAATAAATTATGTACAACTTTGACTTCTTATTTTTTTTTATAACCAAAGAGAAGGTCTTGGGGCTAACTCTAATCTAAACTACTAAACTATAATCTAATAATAATATTTATTAGTACTAGTTAATTATAAATGTATTACCTTACAAAACTTTCACTGCTTAATGTAAGTAAAAAAACTAGTGTAAAACGATTTACTCCAATAAATAAACTGGAACAAACCTATTTTGTGACATATATGAAATCTTACCTGAATGGAGATCTACCACGCTTTTTCTTATCTTCCCCTTTTTCAGTGTTGTTTTGGAGCGCAGTATCATAGTATCTATTCATGTCCAACTCACTAGTTGATCGATGTACACCTCGGGAACCATTCATATTTAGATCTAGAAAGAAAATAGATCACTAAAGTCTTATTTTAAGTGCAAAATTTACTAATTATTGCAGCAACCAAGAATGTATAAAAACACGGAGGCTTTTATTTATATTTAAACTTTTTGACAGCAATATAAACCAGGCAAAAGTCCGATATGGACATTTGCCAACACTGATTTAACACTGGCAACAGCGCACTGACTACATGACTTTTTGAGACACCTCTACACGAAGCATCGTTTGAGGCTCGCATGGACACTAATATTGCCAAAAATGGCCCCATTTCTTCTTCTTCTTCATACTCTATTCAGAGCGTACGCGTCCTCTCGCACATATCTGTGTTGTATACCAACTGCTTTTTCACAGGCTTAATCTGCCTCCGGAAGCAGAGTTTGAAAGTGTGTACTTGCCTGCCTGCCTTTTCGTTAGGGAAGAGCTATGAAAAAGCCCAATGTGGTAATGCGGGAACCCAAGTCTCAATGGTGAAAGGCTAATAAAAAAAACTGCTCACCAGTTCACATAAAAAATGACATCCCAGGATAAAAAAAATATATTTTTCAGTTTGTAAATAAAGCACTAAATATGAATTGTTTACTTTAATCTGCTTTAAATCATTATGAAAATAATTTAGTTACACAGTTTGAGTTGTGACCTTCTAAATATTAAATTCGTAAATGTTCATTGAATCGAGCTGTAAAAAAATATGTTCCAAAGAAAGTTCCAAATTTAAACAATGTTTTTTTAACATTTTACTGTAACAAAAACAAATTATTTTATTTTTATATTACGAAAATTAACCTATGGTCAAAGACAAATGCCTATCTGGAACATTATAATATACTTTTTTGCAATGCTTAATAAGGTGTTTTCACAAAAAACTAAAAAAAATAACATTTTAATTAAACAATTTAAGGATTATATTGGGCCCAACACCAGTTTTATATTCTTTTATACCTAGCTAAAGACTTTTAGTAGATACCTAAAAAAACGATTATATTTTATTAAAAATACTTTTTTACAAAAAAAAATTCACATGTTAATAAATTATTTAAATAAAGTATTTTATATTTCTATTATTCGCCCTTATTAAATATTTTCTATACTTTATTATTGGACCTCTGAAATTGTTCTGCTTGGCGTAAGTTTTAGCACGTGAACCCTGTGGCTCACCCAACTTCAATATCTAGCCTCTTTTGTCCTTATATCGCAAAGCCGCAAACACTAATAAGTAGTATTCATGTGTATTCGAAGAAGTCTTTGGAAGCAATTAATTGCGCCCTTACAATCACCCCTCACAAAATACATTCCAATGCTAGAATTTTTTGGTATGTCAGTGCTTATATTGACTATAAAAAGAAAGGGGACAACTCTTTGATTTAAAAATTTAATAAACCATTGTAGGTAGGAAATTAGATTATCTTCCAAAAATATTTACTGTGTTGCAAAAAGTGAGGGGGCCTGGGCTCCCCTGGCTCTTCCCTTACTATACGCCACTGGTGCTTAATACACATTACCATATTTGCAACTAAGAGCCACGTGATCAATATTAAGGATTTTTTTTTATATTGTATATTAGATTGCATGTTATTTTGATTTTAAATAGTAAAACATAAAGATATTCATATACAAGATAAACGTTGGCTAATGAAGACCCTATTATTTAAAAAACTATTTCATTTTGTAGGTTAATGTTTATAGCATATGTTTATACTTACAATTTTCATCATAACCATTTACATTGTTGTTTCTAGATAGTGAACCTTTCCTAGGTGGTCTAGAAGGCAAAGGTTTACCAGTTGGGGATCTAGATATATGTTGCTGTTGCTGATGTTGTGGATGCTGGTGTTTCATAACTTCGTCAGATTCGACAGCATCTTCAGCGTAATTACGATGTAAACCTAATAAATATACCATAACGTAACTTTTTAAAATATAAATTTTGAAAATACGAAAAATAATAAACGTCTTAATGATTTAATTGGCTTACCCTTAATGTCACTCATAGAAAATCCACTTTTCATAATATTATCAATATGTGCTGGATTAGGTGCCTGTTGTGCCATATGTTGCTCTACCTCGACTCTTAGTCTATGTTGTCTAATTTTAATTTCATTCCAACGTCGCATTTTCTCTTCCTCCCTAAAATGTATTTATACCATTACGTTTTCTTTTTTAATTCGCATCTCATTAGCAAAAAAATCTTATTTCTAATAGTCCCCAATAATAGTCGAGTCAATGAAGTCTTTTTCTCGAAAATCCTTAAAAAGGACTCTGATTTTAATGATATTTTTTAATATGTCTGTTTTTTCTATTATTTAAAATCAGAATGCCAAAAAGAACTGACAATTTTGGAAGAACGCAACAGGGTAACTCGCCTGTTGGCACCGAGACATTCGGGAATAGAAGGAAACGATAAAGCGGATGAGCTAGCGAGACAGGGATCATCCACTTTGGACCAGAACCTGCCCTTGGAGTGACCAAAACCACAGCACTAGGGCAAACCAGGAAATGGATCCAAAACAAACACAAGGAATAGCATCAGTAGAATAAGACATGAAAAAGGCTTCATATAAGGCCCATCTAAAAGAATAAAGGAAGAACTACTCAGACAAAGTACGAAAAAACACCTTCACAAGATAGACACATACAGAGCTGTCGGCAATTGAATTAAAATGAATAAAAAATCGTATTTAATTACTTCTCAGTAATTGGAATACTTTAATACAATTACTTTCCGGAAAAGGTAATTGTATTTCAATTATCAATTAATAGAATAATATAATCGTAATTGGTAATTGATATTCACGAATCCCAAGTAATTCAATTACTTATAAAGTAATTGAATTAGTTAGAAATTAATTCAATTACCCAATAAATAATTAAATTACTACGAAAAATTCAATTATCTTTCTTTATGGAAAAACTGCCGGAATTTTGGCCAGCCAGAAACAGCATTTTGAAACAGGGCGGGCCGCTTTGAATGTCGCCTGCGCGCCGACTTAGTATTTTCAATTGATGCTTACCGCCACCGTTTTTATACTTTTTTTGTGGGAAAATCTGTTAATGTTTGGGGTAGGCTAAAAAGAATTTTTTATTTTAGAGTAATTTAATGTTGTACTTGCCGAGAAAGCAGTTTGAATAGTGTGACTTGCGCGAATGATGCGTATTAGTATAAATATTTTATTTGTTTAGTGTATCGTGTTTAATATATGTAGTAATTCAAATAGAGTAATTGCTAAAATATTCAATTACTTTTAGTTATAATTCATTATTGAATTACTTTTAAGTAACATGCTAGTAATTGGTAATTGTAAAACTACTACTTAGAAGAGTAATTGGCAATTGTAATTGAATAACTTTTTAAAAGTAATTGCGACAGCTCTGGGCACATACAATGGGGACCCAAGTTGCACACTGTGCGATGAGGGGAAGAAACAGCCTACCACAACTTGTGCGAATATGAAGCTTTAAATCACAAAAGATTGGCATTATTTGGGCAACCGAAAATGAGCCCACAAGATCAACCAACCAGTCTCGGGATTATACAAACTTGTAGAAAGGAACAAGACTAGTTGGAGGATTGGTATTAAAGAAAATGGGAGATTAGGCACAAAAAGTCCAGGAGGCTGCGCGGCCTCCTGTAGTAAAATAATAGTATGATAAACGTAGCTTAGAATTATACGCTGGGGTGGAACAAATTAGTAACAAGCTGATCTCAGCGGGGATGTGCAGATAATTACCCCCTATTTAACCCCTCAAAAGTCCCATTATTTTCCTAGTGGGGGAAGGTTGAAAAAAATCGCCGCCATCTTGGATTTTTTCGTTTTTTTTAAATATCTCCGTTTGCGTTAATTTTTTTGAAAAAAGTAAAGAAACATTTTTTGTAAGAATAAAATTGTAAACATTTTATCTCTTTTTACATTTTTTCTAAAGTTAATGGTAAATGAAATATGAAAATTTTTATAATATCGATTTGACATATTTTCATTTTTTATGTATATTTTTTAACTTTAACTGTGTATTATTGTGAAAATTAAACTTTAGATCATATTTACAACTTAACATAACAATTATAACAAAAATAAGAAGTTAAACGTTATTAATAATTAATTAAAGGTTCCCCGGTTTTTTCCCCATATTCCCCCAAAACGCAGAATTAAAATAATTAAACTATCGGGAAAAGGTCCTATGGACCGAGCAACTAAAAGCGATTAACCAATAAAAATTGCGCTGTCCCCGCAGATCCCCTGATCACGTGTTTGTCACCCCGGGATTTGTTTTTTTTTAGTCTAAAACGACCCGCAAATAAACATACTTCAGTTCATTTTGACGCTCGCGCGGTACTGTTCGGTAGTTAAAAATTTTATTTTTGTTAATTTTGGCGTTCGCGCGGTACTGACCGGTAGTTAAATTTGATTTAGATTTGTTAGTAGCAAATATGGCGGCGTTAAAAGACATGTTATGTGGTATTTGTGAACAAGATAATGGTGAAAAGACAGTTCAGGTGACTTCCGGGGATTGCCTAATTTGATAAAGGCAAGTCAAATTCGCGGGGGCGGTAAGTGTGAAAGCTTTAATGAAGAAAAAATTTCCGGTTGTTCATGCAACATGTAGAGGAAAATACACACATCCAACGGAACTTTCTAAATTTAATAAAAAAAATCATAATGAAGAGTCACAATCGTCAAAAAATATACTCCGATCCAAAAATGAAGAAGTTTTTAATTTCAAAACTCATTGTTTTTTTTGTGTTGAAAGCATTGACCTAGCTGCTCTTAAGCATAAAAAGAAACTGCAAACAATTCGCTCAGCTGCTACACTAAATTTAAAAAGCACTATTCTTTCATGTTGTCAAGAGAGAAACGATGAATGGAGTGGAGAAGTACATAGAAGGATATGCAACGAAATGGATCTTGTAGCAGCTGAAGCAAAATATCATGCTAGTTGTTACAGCTTATTTTTGAAGGGAAAAACTAAAGATAAACCAGGAAGACCTTTAGATGATACTCTCGAAAACGTATTTACTATGTTATGTCAAGATATTGAAAGTGACAGTGAAAATTGTCAATTTTCTATGAAAGAATTGCTAGAGAAACTGGAGTCATATTTGCCTCATGACACTGAGCCATGGTCCGAAAAGCATTTTAAATTAAGATTGAAAAAAAAATATCAAGGTAATGTAATAGTTACAGAAATACCTGGAAAACCAGCAGTGATATGTTTAAAAAACAATTGTGAACAACTTGTGGCTGAGGAGTGGTTAAAACAGAAAGAAAATAGAAAAAATACACCGGAAGAAGAACGAATTTTGATTGTCAAGGCGGCTGCCCAAATATTAAAAGAGGACATTAGGGCAATTGTTAGTAATTTGGACGAGTATCCTTCTTGTGATGACGGGGGAAAACGGGAGGAATAGATTTTTCCCCAAACTCGCTTAATATTTTCTTTGAGGAATTAATATTAAAAGAAAAGAAGAGCCCACTATATCACACTAAAGTGTCAGCAATGAAAAACTTCATAATCTCTTTAGTACGCGTTAAGTCTTTTTTATCACCCGTGATGTTCGGCATAGGAATTCAACTCCATCGAAAATATGCGTCAAGATATTTAATAGATGTACTCGCAGCTCTTGGTGTGTCTGTGTCTTATTCGGAATGTTTGGCATTTGAAAATTCGGCAATAATCCGAAGAAAGTTTTGTGCAGTTCGTCTATGACAATGCGGACTTTAATATTAGAACAATTGATGGACATGGAACTTTTCATTCTATGGGGGGAATAATGTGTTGTTCGCCCTCTAATAGGTCTTACATTCAAAGTGTTCCTAGGCCAAAACATCGGATTCTGGCATCAAATGTTGGAAAGTTTTGGCAGTATTCTGTACAGGTAAGATCTTAGAATATTATAGGGTAATAATTTTTTAGTATCTTATCATTTTTTTACAGGCCTATAGAAAACCTGCAAAAATTGGACTTGGTCGTATTGTAATGAAATGTATTCAAGAAGAACAAAGTGCTAATGATGAACATTTAGCATTACTACTAGACTCTTTGTGGATAACTGGTAAAGTCATGTCTTTTCCATCAGTATCCTGGAGTGGATTTATGTCTTAACTTAAGTCAGACTCGTTAAATATCGATACAAATATTATACCCTTACCCTTTATCAACTTGGACCCGGAAACCAAAACACAATTTATACAGCTCTTTCATTTGCGGCCGAAAAAAGTAAGCAATACGGAAAATCGTGTATTGTAACGTTTGACCAACCACTCTTTCAAAAGGCTGTAGATATAGTAGAGGATTTCACACTTTGATGTCTTTTATGGGAAGCGTTGGAAAAATTATGGCCGGAAGCGGTATAAAAGAGTTGCTAGAAGGTGTGTACGCAAAAAATACTGTACCACACATGATGAGTGGCCATGCTTATTCTAGGGCTTTGCGGGGGGGGGGGGGGGCATTTACTGATTTACGAAAGCTTTAATTTTAGTTATGTTAGACGACCCGGGAATTCTCTCATTAACCGAGAACGATATTGAAAGTATTCAAAATTTCTATAACCAGCCAGACTTAAACTCTATAAAAGAAAACAAAATACTTATTCAAATTAAAAGAAAAAGTTCTCAAAAAGGTTGACGAATTAGCTAGTACAAGTAGAACGGGAAAATTATGAGCAAATGACTGGAATTTCATAAATTTAATAAAACTCTTCATACGAGCTGAGAATGGGAATCTGGAGGCTTCACATTTACTGCATTAAACGCATGATTCCGTTATTTTACGCTACTGGACATTATAACTATGCCAAATGACCTTTATTTACTACAAATGGAAAAATTGAAATCGATCAATGAACGAGGAATATCAGCGTTTTGTAAACCAAGGGGTTATTTACCATTCGCAGAACAAATAAATTTTGGTCAGGAACGTGGAGTGATATGGTTATAGAACAAAGCCTGATGAGAGCAATGAAAACTCAAGGGGGGCCTGACCCAAGGGCGTGGATTTGCTGATTCTTCTTTAGCCAGATGGATATCAAGTATTTCATCATCCCTCCCTGTCTGTATGTCCCTAGAGGAATTTGTTGAAGTAAAGTCGGTATCTTCAGATCAACATATCGATTTAAGTAACGCCCGACAACGGCGAAATGAAAGTGATTTAAATAAAATTGTTGAATGGCTACAAGATCACAACCCTTTTAAGTGCTCGGAGTTTTTGTCCATTTCAACGGGTCTAATTGCTTCTTCTGTTGTAAATTGTGATAAGGCGCAAGATATTGGAGAAGACATTTTTAATAATCACGTTGGAAAAAAATTTACCGATATTCAATGCAAAAGAAAGGAGAATATAAAAAATTTTGCATCCATGAACAGTAGCATTAAATTAAACAACACATTTGTAGACTTTAACCCTATGCAACTTTTTAACAGGATAATTTGTTCGAATAAAACACCCCAAGAAATAAAACAATGCTTCAAATATGAATTGTCGCCATATCCTTTGTCCTTTTAAGATGGAAATTTGGAAAAAGGGAAAAAAATCACCTTCTTCCCGGAGCTTGATAAGATTCATCATCCAAAATAGCCCTCAGTCAGATTCTGTTTATGTTATTGATGGAGGATTTCTTTTATAAAGTCTCATGGCAAAGGCCAGCCACATATAATGATATATTTCTGCAATATGTTAATTATGTAATTTACAACTATAATAAGGATTGTGTTATTGTCTTCGACGGCTATTGCGAGGGGACTTTATCTACCAAAGACAGTTTACAAAGATGCAGATCAAGGGGGGGTTTTGAAATTTCCATAAATGCCCAAGCTTCCGTAATTATACCACAAGAGGCTTTTTTTAAGAACAAATCGTAATAAAATGCAATTTATTAAAATCCTTCGAAGCTATTTCGAAAATGTGGGTATAACTGTACATCAAGCGAAAAGGGATGCTGACTTTCTTATCGTCTTAACAGCTGTAGATCTTGCAAAGTCAAAACAGCAGGTCACAGGTTTTCTCAGAGGAAAGATATAATGGTTTTTCTGATACACCATTCAAGGACTAAAAACATATCGATGCTTCGCCCAGGGAAAGCAGCAAAAGGTGACAAAATATCAAGGATATGTGACATACAGGAAAAATTGGGAGATATGTCGAAACACATATTATTTTTACATGCCATATCCGGGTGCGATACTACGTCCTTTATATTTAATAAATCAAAAAAATATGTCTGTCACTACTAAAAAGCATTTTTAAAACTCAATCAAAACTTCCACATATTTTTGGATAATAATGCAGAAAAAGAGGACTTAATTCAGTCAGGATTAAACTATCTTTTAAAGATGTATCGATGTCCAAAACACATTAAGAATATTAACCACCTTAGGTATACTTTATATAATAGGATCGCATCAGAGACAAGGACTTAGGTCTACATTTAATTTAGCTGGTTGCCTCCAACTGAGGACGCTGCACAGCAACATGTACTTAGAACATATTTTCAGGTAACTGTAAGAATTAACGCCTTTTTTACAAATAAGTTATGTTATGTTTTTAGATTCAAGAATGGATTGGAAATAATTTAGACCCTCTATATTATGGGTGGAAGAAGGATGGACAAGGAAATCTGACACCTGTTCAATGCACCAAGATGTAGCCCCCCCTGATCTTTTAAAATTGTTTTTTTGCAATTGTAAAGAAAGCCAATGCTCCAAAACTGTTCCTGTAGGAAACTAGGACTTAAATGCTCGTCTAAGTGTGGTCAGTGCTATGGAATTAGTTGCACAAACTTTTGTTTCTTGGCGGAGGACGATGAGGTTGGGGATGACGTCATGGAAGAACTTTTAGGATAGCAAGACGTAGCCTTGATGTACAACTAAACTAACAATAATATTACATATGTATTATATTAACTTAATGCTTCATTATATTAATATACACAATTAAAATTATTATAGTTTACATTTTCGCAAAAAAATATACATAAAAAATGAAAATATGTCAAATCGATACTTTAACTTTAGAAAAAAAATGTAAAGAGATAAAATGTTCACAATTTTATTCTCTACAAAAAATGTTTCTTTACTTTTTTCGAAAAAATTAACGCAAACGGAGATATTTGAAAAAAACAAAAAAATCCAAGATGGCGGCGATTTTTTTCAACTTTCCCCCACTCGGACTAAATGGGACTTTTGAGGGGTTAAATAGGAGATTATTGTCTAAAGATTCCCGCTGAAATTAGCTTGTTACTAATTTGTTCCACCCCGACCCCCCAGATTTACCCGGCTATAAGACGGGGAAAAAATCAGACACTTTTTAAAGTTGGGACATAAATATTTATACTGGGTGACTAGAAAATTACTACCAAGACTTCTATTTCCTTAAATAAAAATATATATCTTTAAAATTTTGGAACAATATATTGTGTTATTAGATGCTGATTTTAAATATAACATTATCTGCTCATCAATTCCGGTTTAACCAGATGTGGCGTAAGCTTTGATGTTTTAAAATGGACATTTTCAATCGCCATTTTTTTTCTAAAACGAACAACTGGTATATGATATAATACAGGTTTTATATTAGCATATTTCGGCCGAAAATAGAATATCAAAATATCGTCTGAGCAGTACCGATCTCAATACCAGGCCAGCAATAAGATGCACTATGGATGGAATAAAACAGTTTTAAACTTTCTCTATCATTAACCGGTCGTAGCCAATTACAGAAAATAAAACATTTTTTGTTTTCTATCTCAGTTTTTCATATACCTTAAAAAAAGAATCTTACATTATAAATTCCGAATGACAAATAACTGGTAAACTCAGTCTTAAAAACTCCCAATTCGCCTTCTCCATAGTTTCAAACGTATTGTGGCTAATTTTTAGGCATGGTGGGCTATCAGATCCGGCCAGGATTCTTGTTACGTCGATTTTAGTATCAGGTAGATCGTCGGTATTTTCGAAAATTGGATGATCTTTCGTGTACCAGTACGTTACTGCACGATTCATATTTCTAAAAGGGAAATAAATATTAATATTTATATTCTATAATAAGCTCCGCGGGTAAATTCTCATTATTTTAATACTTGGCTCCCAAGAAGCCTACTAATTAGTGAAATGTTTTTATTAAAAATAAGCAAATATAATATGAGAATTTATTTTGGGCAAAATTAAAGACAATTATAGTTTTCACTATAGACGCATAAAACAATGCTAAATAAAAAATAGGCCAAATTCTTTTAAATATTGAAATTTAAAAAAAAATCTTTGGTGTATAATATTAACATTTTAGTTATGTAAATTTTTACTTTGGAGAATTAAAATTTGACTGAAAATTAAATTTATATTAAGGGGAGACAAGATTTTAAATATGATTTGAATTTTTTCATTTTATGACATCTACACATAACAAGAAATGCTGAAATTATACAACAAAAATAAATATACATTTATTATGAGAAATCGATCGATCCGATTGATTCTTTTCTACAACTTAACAACATATTAATGACTAGTTTTTTAAAGTTAAATAACTTTTATTCTCATTTGATGTCTTGCATATTGAGTTGTTGTTTTTTTGTTGTGTTTTCTCTGGCGTGGTAGTAATAAGACAATAAAATATGTATTATTGCTAACGTTTTTTAGGTGCGTTTATTAAAATAACTAGAAATATTTGTCAATTCTTGTTACTTACATTCACTAAACTGGCCTTTTAAAAACTGTTCATACTTTTTATAACATTTTTTTTTTTTAATTCGGAAGCCTAATTTTTAATTTTTAAACAGACAGACATACAAACATACATATACTCAAAACAAAAATTTACATAAGTAAATTTAAATTATTTTAGGCCTATTTTTTACAGAAATAATTACTTATAACTTATAACTGTTACCATTGTTATAGCTTTGGCAATAGTGTTCGTTTATACAAGCAGCATGTGAACATATTTTCTCCTGATGGTCACCCGCTCGAGTAAGCGAGTGTCCAAACCTATTACAAAAAATTTAGCATTGTTTTGTGCGTCTATAGTAAAAACTATAATAGTCTTTGACAAAATAAATAATAAAGAAACTGTTACGTATGTTAATTTTAATCAACCAGATGATTTTGAAAAGTTGGTATGACATTTGTTGATATGACAATAACTTTTTTTTTTGTTTTTTCCCCACCTAGCTGTAAAGTTAATAGGTGTAAATCTGGCCAAGGTAATCAACTACAAGAAGCTGGTTAATCTACAACAATCATTCTAACGCGACAAACTATAATTTATTATGTATGCTCTATTATTTATTCCTTTTAAAACTTTTCCCTTGTTTCTGGTTGTATAAAGTATGAAAGAATTATATTTATTTTTGGTTATAATTTAAACGTTGTTTTACTTAGAGTAGAGGGAAAGTAAAAAAATGCAATTAAAACTGCCTACTATTACTTACAACAGAGGCTTAAATTTTCTTTTTTTCCTAGTACTATAAAATTATGTGACACGAAATGTAAACGAAATGTTTTCCACTATCTATATTTATTTATCTTAACATTATTTTTCACAGAGGAAAGGAAAATTAAAATATTTGACATAAAAAGCATAATTAATAAATAAAGGTGGCACACATATAAATTAATTAGGTTTGGATAGAAGTAGGTTTAATTTTTTTCCTTTCCTATCTAAGCTTCTCGCCAAATAAAACCACTTTGATCCTTGTTCTAGGGTTTTCAGATTGACCTAAGAAATATACAGGGTGACTCTTTCATATTGCAGAAAATTTCACACACAGACTCTGTAAAACAAAACACAAAAAAAGTTCCAATAAACATATATCCGAAATACTTTTAAACTAAAGGGCGAAAAAGTTTAAAAAAAATATTTTTAATTTTCTAAATGTTGATAACCATGGATGCATGAAATCTGGAATAGATGTTTATACTTTTAAAGGCTTTCTTATACCAATATTTGTAATCATTTGGGAATGGGTTGAAAACACATCCTTTAATGGTTTTGCCCTTGTATTTTTTTATACCGCCTATTTGTAATACTGACTTTTTATTGCAGAGAGAGTTAGGTACTTTTTTTTACTTGAAAACGATACAATTTACGAACAAAATGTGCAAGACAAAAAAGTGTCTAATTAAGTAAAAAACTATTTCTTAAATTGCAAAATTTCAACCCTTTTACAGGGTAACAAATGATTATAAATATTGCTGTAGGAGAGCCTTATTCTTCATCTATTCCAAATACCATGCCTCTATGGTCATTCACATTTAGAATTTTTTTGCTTAAAACCTTACCGCCCTATGGTTTAAAAGTTAAGAAGTTTCGGATATATGCGGAACTTTTTTCGCATTTGCATTCAAGGAGTCCGTCTGTGAATATTGTTTACAACAGTTTTAACTAAATGCAATACTTACACACAGAATGGTTCATATCCCTCCTGCAAGCCACACATAGTAAAGTACTTAAGTTGATTTACATCTTGGCCGAAGCAAAGTCTAGCTTTTTGGCCTACACCCAGAGTGAAAGCTGGCACAAAAGCATCACCTTGGACATCGGCAAAAGTTGTTTCTCCACCTAAGGCGTCCATTAAGAGCTCGCCGTTAAGTGAAAAACCTTAACAGACAAAAGTATTAAAATAAAATACTTACTTTTTTAATTGTAACAAAAAATACTTTCATGCACGTAACTCTGTTAAATTAAAAAAATATTAAAAAACTTACACTTAGAAGGAAAATAATACACAAAAGTTACTTGACAATACTTTAAAACTAATACTAGATTAAATAAATATGTTGAAACTTTTTAGCAATATAGAAAGCTAAGCTACGAATTTTCTTGTTACCGCTTAAAAGCAACGCATTAAGGCGATTAATAATGATTTTTGATAAATTACAGATTTTTTTTGAAGTATAAAATTGGCATAAGCGAATATCGCGATTTTTAGATGCCCTTACTTATCGTGTGATCTATCAAATCTAGGAAAACACCGACTACATCTCCAACTTGCCACTGTTTTCCAAAAGATTCGGCTGTATTACTATAAACTTTTTCCTCCTACGAAATAAAAATATTATGTCAGCATTTGCTGGTACATTGTAATAGTCTGTCAAATTTAAAAGTGGAGTGGATAACTCACTATATGGATTATATTTCTAATATGACATTTTAACATGGTCAAGAAAAATTTTGAAGAATAAGATACACTAAAAACACTAATCATTACCACTGACATTTTTTTGTTAAGTTTTACATAATTTATTCTTTAACATAAGACAATAAAGCTATGAAATAACAGATTCGGTAACAACACCAAACTGCATATCATGTTAAATCCGCATAAGTTCCAGATTAAAAAACAATATACAGGTACTGTAATTTACTTGTCGACGATAATAGGACTGATATCTTCGCTATTCTTCTCTATATAATCTTAAAGAAAGCTTTGAAAACGAGTTTAAGTAAAACAAACAATAGAAACTACTGCAAAAAATTAACATTTTTATAATGAAACACCCAAGTAATTGTTTCGTGTTTAAAGTGTCTCATTTTTTTCAATACGTATCAGTTAAAACAATTTTTTTATTTATTTTTAGTAACGACAGAGTTAGTTTAATTTATATGCGAAATTTGGGATTTAAATTAAAAAAAGAAAAAAGTAATAATAAATACATGAAATGCCAATATCCAAAAAGTCGATAATCCTGCAAAGTCTCATTTCTACTTTAAGTCAAATTGGTAAAATGAAACAAAAAGTTAATTAGTTTGGCTATTATTAAAAGGAACTCGAAATTCGAACCAATAAAGAGGTGTTCCATGTCGTATCCCTCGTTTCAATTAAAATTATTTTTTAGGTATTCTTACAGATTATATGAGAAAAAAATACAGGAAATGGTTATTTCATATTCTTTTTTAAAATCGAAAAAACCACAAATATGGTCCTATTCGATCCTCATAGGAGGATCTTGTACAATTAACGATAAACACACGAACAACGAACAAATAAAAACGTTCCGATTGTAGCAATAACGTTATACTTTTCAAAAACAACTTGGTAGATTTTGTTTCAATCTTTTTTATTTAAAACATATTTTTTTAATATTTTTCTATGTATAAAAACTTAAATACAATTACAATATTTGCGATAAAATTTTTGGTAGGAATTTTAATAGGTACTTTAGCAGGGTGTAAAATATTATATTTAGATTAAGGGCTTGCCAATAAATTAATATGACTTAAGATTTTTTTTTATTTACCCAGATAACTGTAAAAATTCCTATTTTTCAAAGCAAATTTTTAGGTCATTAATATTTTTCTCTTGCCTGCCCCCTCTGAACAAAATATTGGCTACACCCTTGAGTACTTAAGTTAAACTCGCCAACCCATGGATATAAATTTTAAAGAAACTTTACTGACTATACTTGTGACTGTAATTCAAGATGGCTGTGCTTGACGTCAGTTGTAATCCTACACCTAGTGTGTTAACCTAACTTCTTAATCGATCTTCTTTGATCTTTTGTTATATATCTTATATACGCCACATTTTATTGAGGGTGATTGATAATACGACCTATGAAAATGATACTTTATCTGTATATTGCTTCTTGATCTGAAGCATAACGGATCAAATGCGCTGTTACCGTATGTTTTTTCAAGACCAGACAGAAAAGTGTGACGAGACATCACTCCACATACAGCACTCACGAAAAGATTAGTTTATTTTTATTTTTAGATAAGCTCACTTATTGTAGAGTCTACTATGTCAATAAAGCAACCTATTATATCGCCAACTTGCCAGCGGGTTATACCAAATTGTTCAGAAACTCCGGCGTGCCATTTTTTCATCTAGACAAATTTTATCAAAGGTACAGTGTGCCTTTTAGGGCACTAGCTGCACTAGCGATATAAGACAACTTAGTATTTGCATTGACTATCTACTACTTACATTGTATCCATCAAATGCCCACGTATTCTCATCTGACCCCAACATGCAACCTGGGGCACAATCCGCTTTAGCCCAACCCACTCTCATAGGCCCGGCGGTCAGAATTTCGTATTCAAAGTACCACTTGCCTGAACTTACAGCATAAGTTTTTTCAGCTCTAAAATTAAAAATAAGTAATAGGTGTAAGAGGCAAAGGTTGAAATACAAAACATAATATTGTTATCCAACAGTCATTCGTAAATAAATAAATAAATAAATAAATAAATAAATATATATATACAGTAAAGCGCAGAGGACTGCGAACATAGGACAATCCTGGAGCATTTTGGATGTACCTAAAAACGCCGCACGCATTGCTTATCGATCAATAATTTTCGGTAAAGAAATTCATAAGACGCGCGTCGGCCGGCAAAGCGATCAACTCAATACGTTTATTCCTGAAATAATTAATTCTTTACTATCGAACGCTCGACAGCTAAAGTTTTACTGTGTCGATTATTTGCGACAAAAAGTTTTTTTTTTTAATAAAATAATAATTATTAATAATGGATGTTTACGAACTGGAAGAGAAAATTAAAATTATTAAATGGTATCACCGTGAAAATCCTGTTAGGGGAATTAGGGAATTATTTATTAATTTATTTCCCAAACCCGGCCGACTCCCACGATTTCCACTATTCACCGAGTCATTAAAAACCTTCTGACATTTGGTTGTTATCTAAAAACATAAACATGATAGTGTCCCAGAAGAAAACAACGAAAGGAAAATAAAGGAAATTATGGTAGTGGCAAGTGTTATTAAAAATCCTACAATTTTCATTAATACAATTGCAAAACAGGTTAATTTGAGCAGAAGATCAGTGGGTAGAGTGCTGAAAAAATGGATACCGATCCTACAAAGTAAGAAAAACCTATGAAATTTTTCTGATGATCATTTTAGACGAATGCAATTTTGTGAAACTGTAATGGAAATGGAAAATAACAATGATTTTTTTTTTTTTGGGTCACGTAAAATCACAAATTTATGGTTTCCAGGAGAATAGGGCTAATAACTCAAGAATTGCAATTATAAATTGAAAATTCTTTTTTGGATTATTACCCTCAAATTCTGAAATGCAGAAGGGTTTTATGACAATCTTGGTTATTGTTTGGCTCAAGAATGGGTTATTTGAGCATCTTCGATAACTTCAAAGAGTTTTTCTTTTTTTTTATTCTATGAATGCACATTAATTTATTTTTTTTAAAATATTTCTACGTTCCATTATTTATTTTGAGAAAATTTTTTTATTTTATTAGGAAAACTTTTTTCTAAGACCCTAGCAAACGTTCAGGTCCCGTAAGCAACTAATTTTAAATTTATGGCTGATAAGAAATCCGATCGAAGTCTTGGCTAGCAGTCCTGCTACTTGTCTATAAACATTGCATCCTCTTACTAAAAATAAAAACGTAGTACAGAACAAACTGGGAGATAACCCAATTTACACCACTCCCCACCAAGCCCAACCAAAAATGAACCAGGAGGAAACGAGACGGAAATTGAAATACAAGCCACAAAATTAATTGGATTTTTAGAATTGGGTACATCCAAAATCCCCAGGGCCCTATTTAGTAGGTTCGTTTTTACTGTATATATATATATATATATATATATATATATATATATATATATATATATATATATATATATATATATATATATATATTTACGATTAAATAATTTTTTTAAATAATCTTACATCTTTCCCACGCTTTCAAGCATGATTTTACGCAGCCGTCGATGCGTTTTATAATTAAATTTCCTAAATAAAGTGTTGCGACGCTGCCTAACGCGGCATTTAAATACCCAGATGTTGTATGGGCGCGGGCTTTTTATATTTGAGTTTGGAATGCTTATAATTTTGTTATAAGTTTCGTATTTAAAAATTATTTGGCAAAAGTGTTATTTAGGCATAAAGGGTTATTTTTAGGCAATAAAAAAATGTGCAAAAGATTTGCCGTTTAAAATAAGAATAACAATTTGATCAATCATGTTTTCAC